>PITA01001800.1:0-72934 GCA_004023965.1 Spilogale gracilis
TCCAGACATAATTTTCTTTTTTTTTTTTTAAAGATTTTATTTATTTGATGGAGAGAATCACAAAGAGAGAGGGAACACAAGCAGAGGGAGTGGGAAAGGAGAAGGCGGCATCCTTCTGAGCAGGTAGCCAGATGCGGGGCTTGATCCTGGGACTCCAGGATCATGACCTGGTGGGGAGGCAGATGCTTAACAACTGAGCCACCCCGGCGCCCCCATAATTTTCTAGAAGTTCTGTTGTGCAGTGGGTGAGAATGAGTGGAAAAGGAAAAGACAAAAAGTGACCTGCGCTTACTCCTTTTGGTTGTCGTGATCTATAGGAATCCCAACCAAGCTGAGCCAACTGCAGGCCCTTCCAGCCTAGCTCTTCCCGGAGCTGATAGGGGACGAGGAATGCAAGTTGAAGTACTAGCTGCTAACTTTGAGATCTGAACACTGATGGCATCACCACCACTGTGGCAACATCATGACAGCTGAGACGTCAACCTAGCATTATCTGTTTCTCGATCAGCGTTCCCTAAGACACTATTACCTGTCCTGGCATGAATAGGGACACTTACAAAGGACATATTCCCTGGGAAGGAGCTCAGGATTCTGTTTTATAATAAAAACTTAGGTGGTGATTATTCAAATTAAATTTTGAAAACTGTTACTTTGTACCCTTGACTAAATTCCTCCCGTGAATTTCTTCTCGGTGTATCTCTGTCCGCTCTACAATGGACTCTAACTCATGCTTCCTTTTCTATGCCACCAAATTCAGATATTAATGATGCAAGGCATTTTCTAATTTTATCGATTCCTAGTTCTGTTCCTTCTCCTGACCTGTGGACGGAAATCACACTATCTCTGCCTGCATTGGTGGAGTCAGCTTTGGAACCAAAATGCTATACTATCTGTATACTAAAGAGACATAGCTGAATGTCCTCCTCAGTATCATCCCCATCGAATAGGAATGAACCAAGGGAATCCAGAAATTCTGTTATAGACCATGGCTGTAGAAGAGGGAAACACAAAATGTGTATCAGATGCATGAGCAGTCTATGTAGGCGCACCTGACTATAATGGGAGAATTATTCCATATGTAGGTAGCATCTGAATAATAATGGAGAATATTAATTTTGATTCATAGTGGGAAAGGGTTTCTTTTGAGCTGTAAAGTGTACACTTGTTTGTGTAAGAGTGATGTTAATTACTGTCACTGACACTACTATTTACAAATTTTGCCTAATTGCTATGTAAAATGATATTTACTATGAATATCATAATTATACATTACTTTCATTTTCATCAGTTTCTACATTTCTTCAGGGTAAGGATAAAAGTCTTCCATATTCCTGTACCCTCCAGCCCACCATGACGGTAACTTACATATCACACATCTTCAACAAAACACTTAATGAATAAATTAACGTTTATGCTTTACTCCTGTTACATTTGTGTTTCTGTATGCTTCTACAAATAGCTCCAAGAAATGGGGTTGTTCTAACTTTACAACCAGGAGACATTGTATTCCATCCTCTCTCGAAACCTCTTCATTTCCAAACCAACTCCCAATTTCTGTATTTTAACACCTCCCATAAAGCCTGGCTCTGAGAGTTATGTTTACTTGATTAGAGGCCCAACTCTCTTTATGGGTGTTCAAGGTTCAGAAATGTTGCCCCTGGAGTGTGGCCTCCTGCATACTTAAAAAAAAAAAATTAAAAATTAAAAGGGATGTTGTTCATGACTCTTCCCCAATCAGGGAAAATTTACTGTGGTTACCTTAGTAACCAGAATGTCAGTCATTCTCTCTTCAAGCCAAATCCCTTTAGATTTCACATACAGCAACATTTTTAAAATAGAATTATTTCACATTGTATGTAACTTACGGAGTTTGTTAAAAACGAACTTCCTGCTTACTTCAATCCTTCCTTAAAGAAACCAACCCATTTATTTCTTCATGAACATCTTAGACTTATTTAGAGCATACAGAATAATTTTGATATGTGTATATGAATTCTATAAATTTGTTTTATAAATATATATCTGATTGACAGAATAATCATATCGATTGATTGATTAATGGATAAAAAATCATCAAGTATCAGGATTAGGAAAATCCAATGATTTAGGGACAGAATTAGAATGCGAATTCCTTGAATATAAGAAAATTAATTCATTAATTATGGATGTAACACAAGTCTACAGGGAAAATTGGGAGAAGATAAAAAATGGCAAAGAAAACTCATAAGTGCACTATTTAGCAAGAAACATTTGCTTTTCAGTTTCTAATTTTGTCTTTATATATGTAGAGTATATGATAACACATTTTACACCCTAAATTTGATGTTAACATTAAACTGAATATTTTAATACTTAATATTAGTTTATTGTGTGGATTCTCTTTGTTGCTTTTGTCATTTGTTTTTATTTTCTTGTTTATTTTTGCCATTATTAATATTATTTTGTCTGGAAGGTTTTTTTTAAGGTTAGAAATTGAATTTCTGGGTCCATGAACAAGAAACTTAAAACATTGGAATATTCTTGGTCACCTATTTTTCCAGAACGTTTTACTAATTTTTGCACTTTTGAGAAGTATGTGTTTGAATTACTGCAACCTTACCAACTCAGTCAGTAAAATAATATTAGATTGTGGGCTTTTTAAAAAAAATCAATCTCAAGCAAACCATTTCTTTTTATTTTTAAACATTGGTATTTCTAATAATGTTAAGTCAGATGTTAAAATTATGAGTCAGGTGTTAAAATTATGTAGTTCTGTTCCTTAAAGACTGCTTAATTATAATAGACAAATGAGTTTCATCCTAAACATGTTGCATTTTCACTTGTTATTGTAAGTGGAGATACTTTTCTTTTTTTATAATTTTCAACAGACATTCCAAATTTGTATTGGCCATTTGAGATTCCTCTTTTGTGGCTTGCTAATACACATGCTCTGACATTTTTTGTGACATATATTATGTATTCTTACTATGAATTCTTCATTGGTTATATACATTTCAAATGTGTTCTAGACAGTGACTTGGCTTTTTTGTTTGTTTAGGGTATCGTTTCTGTACAGAAGTTTTAAAGTTTTATATATGCATATCATACAATATGTTTTATTAAGACATGTTCTTTTCCCATGTTGTTTAAGAAAGCCTCCCCTACTTCAAAGACTGGAAGTTATTATGCTAAATTTTCTTCTAAAGGTTTTAGGGTTTCCTTCAGTTACATATGTTTTTAATCCACCAGATTAAATCCACTTTTATATTTCAGTGTATATGACGTAGGAATCTAATTTTTTTTTTTTTTTTTTTTTGCCAGGGCACTCCATCTCCCCAGTGATTGATAAGGTTACCTCTTCACCTATCAGATTTTCTTTCATATCTAAGTATTTCAAGGCTTTCTCTACTGTGACAATCCTTCTATTTGTTAATCTCCGTGCTAATAACACCCTGTTTTAACTAGTGAAAAAAAAAAGTAAACATTATCTCCCTTACAAAATTGCCTCAAAAATTTTTTTTAAGATTTCATTTATTTATTTGATAGAGAGAGCGCAAGTAGGCAGAGAGGCAGGCAGAGAGAGAGGAGGAAGCAGGCTCCCTGCTGAGCAGAGAGCCCAATGTAGGCTTCGATCCCAGGACTCTGAGATCATGACCTGAGCTGAAGGAAGAGGCTTTAATCCTCTGAGCCACCCAGGGACACAGTTTTTTTTCCTTAAAGATTTATTTATTCATTTATAGAGGGAGAGAGCACAAGCGGGGAGAAGATCAGAAGGAGACAATCCCAAGGAGATTGTACTCTAAGTGGGGAAGCCACACGAGGGCTCGCACTCACCACCCTAAAATCACTGCCTGAGAAGAAACCAAGAATCATGGGGTGCCTGGGTGGCTCAATTGGTTAAGCAACTGCTTTTGGCTCAGGTCATGATTCCAGGGTCCTGGGATCGAGCCCCATTTTGGGTTCCCTGCTCAGCGGGGAGCCTGCTTCTCTCTCTTCCTCTGCCTGCCGCTTCCCCAGCTTGTGCTCTCTCTGTGTCAGATAAATAAATAAAATCTTAAAAAGAAGAAAGAAAGAAAGAAAGAAAGAAAGAAAGAAAGAAAGAAAGAAAGAAAGAAAGAAAGAAGAAAGAAAAACAGAAATCAAGAGACAAATGCCTAACTTATTAAGCCATCCAGATACCCCAAAATTGCCTCATAATTTAAAGATTCTCTCCACATATTTTTCCTTTTCTTATAAACTCCCTATGTGATTTACCCATTTCCCTATCTTTTTAATAGTTTCTCTCAATATATTCGTTTTTGGCAAATTACAAAATCAACTCTTGTCTTTCATAGAATGTACAGATTGTGACTTTTTGTTGTTGTGATGTATAGTTTGTGATATTTTTGCTTATTATAAGGTCTTAGTTATTTTTTTAATTAATTAATTTTCCACTGAAGTGTAGTTGACAATATTCTGTTAGTTCCAGGTGTATGGCATGGAGAGTTGACAATCATGTACATTACAAAATACCACATGCAGTGTACTTATCATCTATCACCATACAAGTTTACTAAAATACTTTTACTATATTCCCTGTTTTATACTTTATATCCCCAAGACTTATTTACTTTTTAACTTTCTAGTTATGCCAGTTCTGGTTTGTACCTCTCAATCTACTTCCCCTGTTTTTCCTATCTCCTTACCCCCATCACCTCTGGCAACCACTGGTTTGTTCTCTGTTTATGGGTCTGTTTCTATTTTGTTTTATTCGTTCATTTGTTTTGTTTTATAGATTCCACATATAATGAGACCATATGGTATTTATCTTTTTTTTTGTCTGGCTTATTTCACTTACTGTCACTCCCTCTAAGTCTGTCCATGTTGTCACAAATGGCAAGATCTCATTTTTATGCCTCAGTAATATTCCTCATCTTCTTTTTCCATCCATTTGTTGATGGACACTTAGGTTACTTCCATATCTTGGCTATTATAAATAATGCTGTAAGAAACATAAGGGGTGCTTTTAAATCACAAAATCAATTTTTTTATTTCCTTTATGATTACTGGGACATATTAAAATTTATCAAATAACATCTTATGACATGTTTCTCAATGATCAGTAAAAAGATAAAAAAATAATAGCTTTTCTCGTGTTTATGACAAATAAATAACTTCCAATTGTGGGACATTCCATATTTGTTTTTTCCCTCATTCAAATTTACATTATGTATAATTAAATTCTGAGTCCCTGACTGACTTTAATATACTTTAATATATAGTTTTATATCCAAGAACAGACCTTTATTTTTATGCTCAATTTTGTAATCATATGTTCACTAGCAGTTATTTATACTTCAAGTGTTATATTAAATGAATTGTTCTCATTTGGACGGAGGAAATATTTAATTTAGAAAATGTACACATGGGGTGCCTTGGCTGCTCAGTTGGTTAAGCGACTGCCTTCGGCTCAGGTCATGATCCCGGAGACCTGGGATCGAGTCCCACATCAGGCTCCCTGGTTGGCGGGAAGCCTACTTCTCTCTCTCTCACTCCCCCTGCTTGTGTTCCCTCTCTGGCTGTGCTTCTCGCTGTCAAATAAATAAAATCTTAAAAAAAGAAAATGTACACACATTTTCCTGATGCTTTTGCACACCATGGAGAGTTTGGTTGGGTGTACAATCCCCAGGTTATCAATAACTTTATTTTGAAAATCTTTAGAGATTGCTGTAGGTCTTTGCTACGTTAGTATTATGAGAAGTCTGAAGGTAGTTTTATTTTGTTTTGATGTTTGTAATGTTGTTAATAGTATCCCATACAAGCTTCTAAATTTTCATCATTTAGATCGAAAAAGAAAAGCCAAGAAAAATCTAGGAAGGGGTGTCTTCGATTTGGATAAATTATGCAATCCTTTTCTAACTGTGACGTGGGCTCTCTTCTTCAGGTTGAGATTTTTTTTTTTTTTTTTGGTCTCTCTTCTTTAAATATTGCCTTTGTTCCAATGCTTTTGGTTTCCTTTTTTCACAAAAACTTTTGATCTTTGGGGCGCCTGGGTGGCTCAGTTGGTTGAGCGACTGCCTTCGGCTCAGGTCATGATCCCGGAGACCCAGAATCGAGTCCCACATTGGGCTCCCTGCTCGGCGGGAAGCCTGCTTCTCCCTCTCTCACTCCCCCTGCTTGTGTTCCCTCTCTGGCTGTGTTTCTCTCTGTCAAATAAATAAAATCTTTAAAACAAAACAAAACAAAACAAAAAAACTTCTGATCTTTAACATTGCACCTCTTCTTCCTTGCTGTTGTACTTATAATCTTCTACTATGGTTCCCATCTCTTTGACCCGTTACTCTGCATTTTTGGAGGGAACTACCAGTTTTGTCCTTTGCATATCTGATTTGGCATAAGTGTATTTCTACTGTTTTCTTTGTATTTCTTTTGCAGTTTTGTCTTTCATCACTGAGTTCATTTTGACTCTCTGATTTCATCTTAGCATATTTTTCTGCTATATCTCTTCCGTATTCCATGGTCAAATCTTTTTCTACAGGCCTCAAGTGGGAATCTTAATTTTTTTTCATAGATGTTATTTTGTTGAGAGACTACTTTTTGAGGCATAGCCTTCTTTTGGGTTTTCCAGGCTATGCATTTCTTTCCTGCTGCAATATGTTTTCCAAAGCCCCCGTCTGCTTTGACTTTTTGTGTTTGTTCATTCTAGGAAGGTGGGGGGTTCTCTCCAGGCTTTGCATGTTTTGGAATATTTGGTGTGTGATTGCGGGCGGGGAACAGTGAGGGGGTAGTTGGTGTTTTTAGCCTCTTGGATGCTAGTATCAAAGTGCTGTCAAAGATAGATGAGACACATAGCCCACAATGAGTGATGACACTTGGCACACGTGGTTCGGTGTAGTCCACCTCTGCTTCCGTTGCTGCTACCATGTCTTCTAAGAGAATCAAATACTTACTGTGGTCTCTATGTCAAGCAAAACATAAAAAGCTACTCTTCCCAGAATGTGCTGCTCTTACAGCTGTTTCTCTGCCCTTGCCCTTCACCCTTCACCTTAAATGATAAAGGATTCCCACAGGTAAATATTACTGTCTGCCTTTCCTCCCATTCCCATTCCTTGGTATGAAATATACTAAGAGTTCTGGTCTCTGAATGTGCAAAAGAGATCATTGCTGAGAGCACAGCATTGAATTTCTGTCTGTCTTGCTCATATCCTGCATCTGATGTCGTATGGAGTCTGAGCCTTATTGTCCAATGGTGGGATTCTTGCATGCTGGATGTGGGGGCATAAAGATAGGTAAGTTACATGATCCTTTGACCTTCTCCAGCACTCTCTGGGCTGTGCTAGACCACAATGTTTCAGTTGGCTTGTAGCTCAAAAATATATGCTTCCATCAGTCCCCATCAGTAAGGCAGCTAATGAAAAATTGTCTGGGCATTGACGATCTGTTCTTAACTTGAGTTTAAAAGCTTGCTGCCATTAAAAACAATTTTTTACATTTCCATGAATTTTGTTTCATAAAAAACGTTCACTGAGGGACAGTAGACATAAAATATTAATCTCGAAACTAAACACAGGGTATTAACAGAAATTTTTAACAAGGTCATTGCTGTTTTATACTTAATACTAAGTTTCTAAATTTGAAACTTCCAACCAAAAGAAATAACCAAAATTTCTTGTTAATAACATGTCAGTTAACAAAAACCATGCAATGTGTGAGCCTTCTGTGAGGAATCATGCTAAGTTTGAATCTATTGAAAAGAAGGTCTTCCAAGGTATGACCTGGATATCCCTGGCAAGATTTGAATATCTTCGAGGAGGTGTATTTATCTGTTTCTGTACTGTTTGTGTGAATTAATGTGTGTGTTATTGAAAGCAGTGCTATAATCCCCATTAATTCTGGTGGCATTTTTTTTTTAAGTAACAAGGAAGAGCAGGTGGAGTAAGTGTTCCATGGACTACAAATTGGAAATCACTATTTAAGGGGCATAATGGAATATGTGAGTTGTGTATCAATGACGGGGTACCTGATAAAAATACATTTCTTAGAAATGCGAAGTTGGGCAGTGTGATGGAAATAACATTGAGTGAGAAATATTGAATATTCACCTCTTCCTTGTGCTCTTGGTTCCAATAATGCAGAAACAAAATATGTAGTTTCTCTCATCCAGAAGCTTATCATCTATGTAGTGGCCACCACTCATGTTGTGATAACAGCTCTAATAGGGTTCCGTTCGGGGTTCAGAGGGAGCACCTAGCCACCTAAGTGGTCAGATTCAATAACCCTGGATCTGAATACACAGAAATTGACAAGGGAACAACCCCTTAAAGGGCAAAAGGGAGTGCACACTCAGAAGTAAGGGTGTGGAACAGTGCTTGGCTCAGGGAAGTGAAAGCAGTTGGTGATCTGGGGAAATAAGGCTGGAGGGACCAATGAAGGGTAGCAGGTGAGAGCCTTATATACCAGGCAAAGGAGATGCCAAAGCTAAAGTAACAAAAATCTGTCAACGGCCCAAATGTCCATCAAGAAGAGAACATATGAGTTGTGATATATGTAACCGATGGAATACTATAAAGTAAAGTAAATCAACATGCTATGATAGTGTGTAAGCACCTGGATAATTGCAGCCAAGTAAAACTGAATAAAAAGAACAAATGATGGAGGTGTCAAAGAGTATACTCCCCTTGGTGTCATAGAGAAACATTGTGTCAAGTAATTTTCTCATTCAGGATATATACACATATACTATTTAATACATTTAGCAAATTTAATATATTTAGTAAATATAAATATGTATAGTAAATAATTAAATGTATATTAAACATAAGGGAATAATAAACCCAAGTTTCAGGAAAAGTGGATATTTCTAGGATTAGTCCTAAGAAGAAAGGGGTTGGAAAACATGGATCAGGGGAATTCCAAAGGTATTGGTATTACTCCTTACCTTAGACTTAGTAGTATGTACCTTCATGTTAATTTTGTTTATATTCTTTTTTCTATACACATATATTAGAATACTCCTTTGTAGCTATTAAAAATTTAATAAAAGCAATACAAATTATTCTTGCCGTAGGGTTAATTACTCCACCCATATCAGCCTTGCTATTTCAAGGAAAAACTACTTATTGTGAGTTTCAGGTTTTAATTTTAATGGAAATCTTAATTGCTAAAACTCTTTTGATGTCCAGAAAGTTAATCTAAAGGTTCAAGAGATTTTTCTTTTTAACCTTTTCTTTTGAAGCTAGAAAGAGAGAAGGGAAAGAAAAATCCTCAAGTGTCTAAGACAGCAAAGCCTGGATGGCGGAGAACTCTAAAGCCCTTGATTGTTCTGGGAGGGTTCATTGCTTTGGCCACAGAGGAGACTTCACCTTTCCATTTAAGAGACAAAGCAAATGTAAATTTGTTCTCCATGACAATACCCCCAGTATTAAATTTAGCAGGAGAAAATTGCGCTAAGAGCTGAATTTTAGGCTTAACTCTACGACACTCTCTTTTCTGTATGGAATTGATCAGCTCAAACCGAGAGCCCATGACTGGGAAAATGACACAGTCTGCTGTCGCCTCGTTCCAAATTTTAATGGTGCCAGGGCCCACTCTGACACTAATTTTACAACCGCTGTTCCCTCTGATTGTCCAGCAGGAACTAGCATTCTTCCTTGGCTTCCCCGCGAGCAAGGCAGCTGTGGGATAGCCACCATTTAGTATTAATCACTAGTTTCCCAGCTATCCCCCATGCAAGTGAAATAGACTATCCTCAGAATGAAGAGGATTATTTGAATGAAATGCAAAAATGTGGAACTTGGCCTGGACTGAACAGCTCTGGCTAATGTCTTTGACGATGTTGATGCTGTTGGAACTTTTTTTTTTCTCTTGGGGAGGGGTGGTATCTCGATAGAAATAAGATTATGAGGGTGGGCCTTTCTAGTTCCCCAAAGGACTGACCCCAACCTCATTTTTTGTTAAATGATGTTTACAAAATATGTTCAATCACGCAGTGAGTGTGATATTTGCACCTCAACTTGATTCCTGGACTGAAATCAAATTAATGATGGGTGTTTATAAGAGTGTAATTATATTCCCCTGTGACTTGATTTTGCATCACTGGTGTGAAACTATCCCCATCTAGTTTTTTCAATATTTATTTTTCCTATCAGAAATTTGTCACTCCAATCCCTGTTAAGCAAATAATTTGGCCCCATAGATAGATATGATCTCATGAATTTAAAATACATGGTAGATAAGACATAGCCCCTGATGGGTGCTTAGATTGAGTGCTAGAATCAGGAATGGAATGAGGGAAAACTGTTAAGTTTCTCTTGATCATAAAGGTAAAACTATACCAGCAGTAATTGGGTCATAGGTTATGAATGAATATGTATCTGGAACATGACAGAGAGAACAAGAGGAAAAGAGCAAGAATAAAAGAATAAAGTTGATACTGGGATACAAGGGAAGGATATACTTGAAGAGTTTAAAAAATCTAATGTCCCCATTTCATAGATTATTTTCTATTTTTACTTTATTTACCTGTGGCTTTCTTATCTTTTGGCTTGTCCATCATTTTGCTACTTAATGCAAAAAGACATTTTAAATTCTTGGAAATTGTCCTTTGTCATAGGTGCCACTTATATTTTTTCTGAGTGTCATTTATTTATGGTAGTTTTCATTCTGAAGTTTTAATTTTTATTGTAGTAAATTCTATCAGTCTTTCCCACTTTGGATAATTTCTTAAATTTTTATTTTTTTATTTTTATTTTTTTAAGATTTTATTTATTTATTTGACAGAGAGTGAGATCACAAATAGGCAGAGAGGCAGGCAGAGAGAGAGGAGGAAGCAGGCTCCCCGCTGAGCAGAGAGCCTGATGTGGGACTCAATCCCAGGACCCTGAGATCCAAGGCAGAGGCTTTAACCCTCTGAGCCACCCAGGCACCCCAATTTCTTAAATTTTTAATTGAAGGGTAGTTGGTATATAGTATGTTAGTTTCAGGTGCACAACATGATCCAACAGTTACATACGGTATGATATGCTCAGCGCAATAAGGATAGTTACCATCTATCACCGTACAAAGTTATTACAACATTATTGACCATATTCACTATCCTGTATTTTTCATTCTCATGACTTATTTATAACTGGAAGTTTGTACCTTTTAATCAAACCCTTTTTCTATTTCACCTCTTTTTCCAACCCCCACCCCTATTATGCTAAATAAAACAAAAGACAAAAAGAGAAAGAGACTCATTAATATAAAGTACATTATTGGTTATTTTTTTCAATTCCATATACAGCTCCATGCCTCAGCTATCGGACTAGTGCTGCCATGCAAGAGTATAGTACAATGTCTTCCTGGTGTTTTGTGCTGATAGGATTGAATTAGGGACCCACCTAACTTAAGTTGAGTAGCTGACTTGAAACTGAGGAGGTGACTTTCGCAAGTACCAAGCTTTAGCAAATGGACAAGCCTTTCTCTGGTCCAACGTTGCGTGAGTGTCCACCCAGGAGAAAGTAACCTCATGGAAACTGGCTAATAGCATTTTTATTGTTTTATTACTTCTGCTCCCCATTTTTCCCTCTGATTAATTTTCCTGAAATGTTCATCGATGCTTAAGAAAGGTTTCTTTCCTTCTCGAGAAAAATTTATTTTGCAAGAACTTTAAATAAGTCGTGCTTGCAATCAGTATTGTTAATTCACACAGATGTAGGAAGCAGGTTTCCTATAGCTGCACATAATTGAGTTCGGTTCATCATCAGATCTCAAGGGTTACTTTAATATTTAACCCCAAGCAACACTTTCGATGTCACTGACTTTCCAGACTTATGGAGCAAAAGCCCTTATTAGAAGCTTTGAAATTTATCCTGTCAGGTGTATTTGGCAAAGATCACTTGAAAAAGGATGCAAATTAAGTCTCCTTGCCCTTATGTCTGCAATAATGTTTTACATTATATGGGAGGATGAGCTTCTCTGTGACACACGCACATAATTTCCCTGGGTCCTTCAATAGCCCTTTGAAACAGGAAGGCACTTTTTATTTTTCATACTTCTCTAGTAAGACAAGAGAGGATCAGATTTGTTAAATAACTTGTCCCGTTTTATCTGCCAAATATTTATTGAGCATATACTATGGGAGGACTGCAAGTTTAAGCATTTCTAAGTTAAATAGAGTCCAGAGAGCAAAGAGCCTACCACCATCCAGCAGAAGTATGATTGTTATACGTATAACTCTATCAGGTGGCATGGCAGACTATGGAGTACACTTTATGGGAAGTAAAATCATCCATTGACATTCATAAGGAAGGGAGAATTTGGGCAAGGGATTTGGAATCCGTGAAGTGCCTCGGAATTTTACTTCTCTGAGCCTTGGAATATCTATAAAATGGAGCTGAGATGGGCTGTCAATAGAAGAGAGGTCTTAGAGTCTGAATATCTTTGTTTACAATCTGCCATTACCACTTAGCAGATTTATAAATTTTGCAATGTTACTGAACCTTTGTATACTTCATTTTTTGTTTTCTCATTAAGTAGGAATAACAGGATAACCTCAGAGGCGTTTTTGTGGGTATTGAGTTGAAGCTGCACAGTACCTACTGCCTAGTAAATTCTCAGTGCATGTTAGTCTCCATGATTCTTATAGTACTAATAATAGCATGTTTGAAGCTCGGAAAAGACTTGATTGACAATATGATAATGAATAGGTTTCGAAGAAAGAGTTGGATTATGATTGGCAGAGAATGAAAAAAGAAGGCACAGCTTCTTGAAATGCAGGATATGCTGGAAGTTATCATCAAGTTATCAGCTTACATATGAATTGCTAGTATGTATGAAACTTATCATCGTTTCTGGTAACCAATAAACACCTAATAAATATTTATTGATAAATGAGTCAATGAGTGAATGCTTGAAATGAGTGCAAGGTGGTTCCCTTTTTTGCAGACACCAAGATTTTTACCAGGCTTGAATGGAGTCCAAGTGCTTCTTCTTTTTATTTTTTTTTTAAGATTTTATTTATTTATTTGACAGAGAGAGATCACAAGTAGGCAGAGAGGCAGGCAGAGAGAGAGGGGGAAGCAGGGAGCTCAAGGCAGGCCTCGATCCCAGGACCCTGAGATCATGACCTGAGCCAAAGGCAAGAGGCTTTAACCCACTGAGCCACCCAGGCGCCCTCCAAGGGCTTCTTGCCTAAGGCAAAGGTGTGACTTCAATGAAGACCATCTCAGTCAAGGGAGACATTGTTGGAAAATACCCTTCTGGGTCATTCTCCTAGTTGGAACGGTACTGCTTCCATCTTTCTCTGCAGGGAACTATTTCTACTAGATACCTTTAGCCTTTCCAGAAATGAACATCTAAATGCTGAGAACAAGCATCACGTGACTGGACCCGGCTATCTCAACCCCAGCGGATCCTAGACCAGCAATGCCGACTTGAGAATCCTAACTGACAGGGTTTTTAGCCTTGCAAAAGTTTCCTTAGCCATCCCTTCCCTTAATGTCTCTAATCAGGTTATAATTAACACCTAACGGCCAGTACCCCGGATAGGTAATAGACCCCGTCTTCAAATATAGGTTTTATTATTATTGGCGTATGGTGAGGCTAACAGATTAGGAGACAACTACCACTGAGGGATGGTAGATCACAGATCCCAAGACAAGGGGCACAGCATACCACTGAGAGTCATATGCAGAAGCACTGGGGTTCGTCCAGTGGCAGAGGAAGAGGGAGATGGGGAAACGGTGGTCATGGTCTGGAGTTGTGGTTTCTACAGGTAGGAACCAGCAAGGCAGGGTAAGCAGTTTAGGACTGGTTCAATTGAATAATTTCAGTTGGCTTGGGGGCACAGAGGCTGTCCCTCCCTCGTTTTCTGGTACCAGGCTCTGGGGTAACTACCACAGATGGATATTGCCTGGATCATGAGAGCCCCACAACAGAGGGGGTTGGGGGTAGAGGCTCTGAACTGGTTGGTGTGCATGTGAAAGACTTGCTCAGGGGCTAGTTGTTTGCTCCTAGCTAACACTGAGGAGGATAGACAGTCCAGGGCCCGCAAGTCTCCAGGTGCCAAAGCATCAGAAGACAGAAAGTAAAAGACATGGCTAATACAGAAACAAAGGTAGTTTTCCATTTTTAGAGACTTATTTGCTCTTCTATCTTAAAGGAAGCCTATGGAGTAATAATAGTGACGGTTTACTGGAAATCTAATAGGCACTAGATTGTGAACATGTTACTTAACATACTTTTTTTCAATAAACCTGATGCTGGTGTTATAAACAAAAGGCCTATATCGTTTCAAATGTTGACACTGGTGAGAGAGAGGAGATATAGTATCTGGGGTCCAAAGAACAACAAACTGATGGGTGAAAATGA
This sequence comes from Spilogale gracilis, assembly GCA_004023965.1. Classification (NCBI taxonomy): domain Eukaryota; kingdom Metazoa; phylum Chordata; class Mammalia; order Carnivora; family Mephitidae; genus Spilogale; species Spilogale gracilis. The sequence continues at coordinate 14,311 of PITA01001800.1, forward strand.
TAGGGAGATAAAACACAGCCTTACATACGGAAGTCATCATAGCAAGTAGAATCTTCCAAAATGGAACAGTGTTATGTGACATAAAGAAGTCTCCATCAGAGGACATGTTACTACTCCCGTCTGTCAGTCAGCCAGAGAATTCCTGCAGGGACTAGAGTTTTCAACCTAATGACTCCTGGTGCCCCATTACATCCAAGGCTTTGAGTTTACCACCCAAATGATGTTCAAAAAAGCCTTAAAAATTCAAGGCAAAACAGTATGGAGAGTCTTCAAAAAGTTGGAAGTAAAGTTACCCTACAACCCAGCAATTGCACTACTGGGTATTTGCCCCAAAGATACAAACATAGCGATCCAAAGGGGCACGTGCATCCCCAACGTTTACGGAAGCAATGTCCACAATAGCCAAACTATGGAAAAAGCCCAGATATGTCCATCCACAGATGAATATATATATATATACACACACACACACACACATATATATATACAATGAAATATCATACAGCCATCAAAATCCCCAAAATCTTACCATTTGCAACGATGTAGATGGAACCAAAGGGTACTATGCTAAGTGAAATAGGTCAATCAGAGAAAGACAACTATCATAGGATCTCACTGATACTGGAATTCAAGAAACAAGGCAGATCACAGGGGAAGGGAGGAAAAAATGAAAAAAAGACAAAACCAGAGAAGAGACTCTTCATTTTAGGAAACAAACTGACAGTTGCTAGGGGTGGGGGGATTAGGGAATGGGGTGGCTGCATGATGGACATTGGGGAGGGTAAGTGTTTTGGTGAGGACTGTGTGTTGTGTAAGACTGATGAATCAAAGACTTGTACCCCTGAAATAAATAATACATTATATGCCAATTAAAACAAATTAATTAATTAGTTAAAAATATAAATAAGAAAAAATAGTTAAAAAAAAAAACCTAGAGGCAATCTGAAAATAAAATTTGACTGAATGCCAAGGGCTGAAATCAGTTTGGACCATGAGCTTATATTGATGCACTTCTGAACTACAGGAAGACTTGGAAATTTAACCCCTCTGCCCCTTTGGAACTGAATGAACAGTCGTGACCATCCATGCTGAGAAAGGAATCTGCCTCTTCAGATGGACAAGTCAGTGTAACATTCCCAGCAAAGCGAAGTTATGGAGGTAGAACTAAATTCAAGATTTAAGTTACAGCTTGTTAATACCTCTATAAACATTTTACTTAATAATATACTAACCTTACCTCCTCCCACACCAATTTCTTCCATCCACAAGTTTGATTAACTAACTAAAAGTATTGTATGTAAGAAAGAAATCTTCAAATGCTGGAGGCAGGCATACTTTTGCTTCTATAAAAACCAGACTGAAGAAATTTTAAACTGTGACAGCATGTTTTAAATGACTCTAAGGAAATTGGCCAACCTAACATTTCTACATTATCTTGCATCATTATTTTTAAAGATTAATCTAATTAAAACACAAATTTGTCTTCTTCCATAAAGGACCGTAGCTTAATAAGTCAAGGTATGTAATTTTACCACAATTCATCTAACACTTAGACTGACAATGGTATTGTTTCTTTGGAATAATTGCCTACTGCTATAATGTACCCCCCAAACTTTTCCATTTTGCACAGCAACCTGTTAGTTTAACCACAGAGGGAAAAGATTTTTCTTTAACCATCACCATTTTACCTCAAAACCAACAACCTGTGCACATTTTAGATGCTATCCCACCACCCTCACCTATCACCTTAGTGCTCTGTATTGCCTAGCAAAGGGTCCGATCCGCAGTGGGTGGTCAGTAAATATTACGTTATTCAACATAACAAATTAATGTTGAGTAATTACTGTCTCTATCTCGCTGGAAGATCTCAGGGGTCTAGGAAGAAGAGCTTAAGCTCTTAAGAAGTGGAATGCTATGGGCGCCTGGGTGGCTCAGTTGGTTGGGCCACTGCCTTCGGCTCAGGTCATGATCCTGGAGACCTGGGATTGAGCCCCATATCGGGCTTCCTGCTCATCGGGAAGCCTGCTTCTCCCTCTCTCAGTCCCTCTGCTTGTGCTCCCTCTCTAGCTGTGTTTCACTCTGTCAAATAAATAAATAAAATCTTTAAAAAAAAAAAAAAAAGAAGAAGAAGAGGAATGCTAGTTTACTCCATTTATTTATTTCACTGTTTGTGATCACCACTTGACTCCCGGGCAGGAACAACTGCACATCACCAGACACATCACCAGACTGACAGGACGAGACAAAAGACAGTGGGCCAGAATCAAGGGATGTATCCGACCCTTAAGCGGGAAGCAAACCTCAGAAGGCCCATCACGGTGCACCAGAGAAGCTGAAGCCCATCTGCCCTGCAGAGCCCTCTCTAAGTAAGCCCCTGCCTGCGGCAGGACTCCCTTTGCCTATTTCGGGACTTGAATTAATTTAAATGTGGAACAAATCCATCTGGCTTAAATAAATTCCGCCTCTTCCTCTTCCTCTTCCTTCTTCCTTCTCCTCATACTGGACATTACAGAACTTAGTAGATTTCTTCAACTTAGCTCCAAAACAAGTGTTCTGAACATGACATATAATATCAAAGTAACTATTTCTACCATAGTATCTCACAGTTCACTGTTAGTTTTTATGTCCTTTCAATGTCATCATAACCACATGGTATAATGAGTAAGGAGAACATCATCAAGAAAGATGAGAAACCTCCTTTTGAACTCTGAGATGTTTACTCTCAAATTTCTCAATGTATCATCACACGTTTTATCTTTTTTTTTTTAAGACTTATTAATTTAGAGGGTAGGGAGGGGCAGAAGGAAAGGGAGACAGAGTCTTAAGTAGAGGAAACACTCAGTGCAAAACCTAAGGAGGGGCTCAAACTCACACCCCTGAGATAAGGACCTGAGCTGAAACCAAGAGTTGGGCTCTTAACCAACTGCATCACCCAGATGCCCTGGCGTTCAGCATCTTTTAGTGTCTTGTGCCATTACAGCCCAAATATTGATGTACCAAGTGTTTTCAGGATATCATTTCATTAATGTTATGGTTTGGTGCCTTCACTTGGTAAACTAAACATCATCATCCATAGATTATATACATACTTAAATTATATAGATTATAACTATTCAGCAGGAGAATGTGGTGGGAAAATATTCCAACTAAAAAAAAACCAGTAAACTATCATGGGATTGGTTGTGTTCTTCTAATAAAGAAATATAACAGTTTCAGATAATATTTGTAAAGAAATAGTAAGAAGAGCTCCTTGGGCTCCAGATGTCTATCTTATAATTGAGAAGCTGGATCTCAGCTGATCATCTAAGGCATCATCATCAGACCAAAGTAACAAGGGGGAAAAAAAAAAAAACATGAGCAGAAGGGCACTTGATAGCCAAACCAAATACTTCTAGTAAGACCAATACAAGCTTTATAAGATGAATAGCTATGTAGTGACCAAATTACCTTAAAATAGAGGAAAGGACTTAGGTCATAAAGAACATATAATATTCCCAAACCTGTCTTTGCTGTTTACAGGGACTTTCCTTCTATTTCTTCATATTCAGAAGTTTTTCAAGAAACCCCTTGACCTCAAGAGTAATTATTTGATGACACAGTGAACAACGATGGTGATGACTGTAATGGTAATGGTCACCACCATAGTGTATATTAAACACTGTAATCCACTGTGATTTTTCTAAGCCACCTACATTCCTCACCTGGAGGACTACTTGCTACCCCCTGAAATTATTGGCAAGTACAATGGGATTTCTCAACTCTCTTGGACATGTCTGCTGTGAAGACACTGTGGAGCTGTAAACAGAGCCAGTCTCTCCTCAAATATATATACACATATATATTACGTATATATGTATATGTATATTTATGTATGCATATATATTTATGCATGTTGAATATGCATATATGTGTGTCATATTACAAAAAATGAAAATAGCATTTCCACATACATTATCTCATTTAAGCTTTAGAGAAACCATATAAAGTATATATTTTAATCATCATTTTATATGCAAAAATAACCCCCAAAACAAAGATTCAAGGAGCATAAATGTTTTTCAAAGAGTACAGAGTATCCATCAGTTTATAGCAGGATTCAGACCAAGTATCTGCTTGCAAATCTTGTGGTCTGAGACAAAGCTAAGTATTGTTACTGCTCGTTTGTCCTCCTGCGTAGCCAAGCTCTGATTTCAAAGATAGATTTAGTAGGTTAGGAAATCATCTCCAGACAAATGCAAGTCCTCATACCAGAGCTGAAAGTAACGTATCATTGTAAAGTATACGTTTATAAAATGTGTGAACAAGGCAAGTCTCTCTAACCTCAGTAAACCTCAGCTTTCTCATCTACAGAGATGATACCCATTTAATAACTTTACTTAATAATTTAATTTAATGGTCCAATAAAGTATACAGTGACTCATGTGATCTAAAGGGGGTGGTGGGAGCCTAGCATACTGCCTGGCATTTAGTAAGCAATAAGTAAAATTCAACAGCAATGATCTTATTTATTTATTTATTTATTTATTTATTTATTTATTTATATTTAGAGAGGGAGAGAGAGAAAGAGGGAGAGAAGAAGAGAGAGAATACCAAGCAAGCTCCAAGCCCAGCGAGGACCCTGACTTGGGGCTTGATGTCGATGTCGCTACCCTGAGATCATGACCTGGGGCAAAATCAAGAGTCAGATACTTAAAGAACGGACCCCCTCCCAGGGCCCCCCCTAATGACAATTATTTTTATTGTCATTCATAGGATAACTTTTGTGCCAATACTGCACAGAATTTGTGAGGTACTCCAGAATGAAAGGAAGATTTTTTTTAACCTCTTGATTTTAATATAGATTACATGAGAGAAAAAGTAGACACTACTTCTCCTTAAGTTACCATGCATGGCTATGAATGGCTACATAGTCGAGAAGACAAGACACTGAAGTACCTTTTGTAAGAATAGGCATGGTCCCGAATAGAAAAGTACAGACTGGGGGAAAAAAAAAGGAAAGAGGCTGTTAAAAAAAAAAAAATAGATACAGGGTAGAGGATCTAGAAGAAGAGAGAAATTGACACATTTAGGGATGCTCTGTGACACGAGCTGTATTTAGCCCCTCTGCTGCCTTGTGCCAGTTGATTAAGACTGGGAACATTTCCCCGAGTTGTGAGAGAGAAGCACAGCTGTCGTGTTCAGGAACTTGAGTAAGAAACGTATGCTTCCTGCCAAACTTTCAGTGGGTATAAGCTCAAAGCTTCGCAAAAACAGAATGGCTTTAAAAATGATGGGAAAGATTCATTCTCCCTGACAGATGGAAAGTATCAGAGATTAGGGGATGTGTGTGGATGAGTGTGTACATGTGTGTGTGTGTGTGTGTGTGTGTGTGTGTGCACCCACACTTGCACACACATGTGTGGTGAGGAGGCTGTCGAGAGAACTTGACAATGTTTTTAAGAGTGTTGGGCTTCTCTGTTATTGTGTTGTGTTCTTTCACAACCCATTTTCTTTAATGAATAATAATCACACTCATTTTCCTGTGGGCCTGAATGGTTGAGGGTGAAGTATTTTTCCCCGTCTTGGCATTTTTTTTTTCTTTTTTTCTTTTTCTTTTTTTTTTTTTTAAGATTTTATTTATTTGACAGAAAGAAACACAGCCAGAGAGGGAACACAAGAAGTAGGATTGAGAGGTAGAAGCAGGGTTCCTGCCGAGCAGGGATCCCGATGTGGGACTTGATTCCGGGTCTCCGGGATCATGACCTGAGCCGAAGGTAGTCTCTTAACCAACTGAGCCACCCAGGCTCCCCAGTCTTGGCATTTAAAACATAATCTGTAGAACTTGTTCCAAAGGCTTAACACCCCCACACACACAAACACACACACATGCATACAAACAAATTCACAAACGTACAATTTTGCCACTCTGCCACTTAAACTTCTAAAAAGGCATACCCACTCAGCTTTTATAACAAGGAAAATGTATCCAGTCTTCAGGTCTATAAGATACTGGGAAATATCCCAACAAAGTGAAAACTAGAGATGATTCCTACCCCCTCCCCCCAGATTCCTCTATTCCTTGGTTATTTTAATCTCACTTCCCATATGAGATTAGACTAGTGATGGTAACTATGGCAACACACAATCCTGGGGTTGATGGGCTGCCTGAGGTTTAGCCAAGAACTGATTGAGCTACTGCCTCTGCCTAGCAATTGTAGCAGCATTCGGTGGAGGTTTCCTATGCTTGTTATGCTTGACGTGACCACTGTGATTAAGGGACACAGTGGTTCAGTATTTTCGAGGTTCAGTATTCCATTTTTTTCCTCTGAAACCGTAAAGCTAACTCAGAGGACAAATATTAGTATTGCTGGAGTCAGAAACTGTAAATACACATGGGATCTCATCCCTGGAGGATCATCCTTTGACTAAGTTCTTAGCTGCCTATTGGATACTGGGACATCAGTAACCCTCACCACAATAGCAAGCTAGCAATACTTAGTCTACTAAAGCCACCAAAAGCTGGAACCCTGGTTGTTGATACCTAAAAGCATTCGTATTTGACAATCATCCTTTTGCTTATAAGGTGATAATTACACTAGTTTAAATTGTATTTGAAATACCACTTTGGTTTTCAGAAAAAGTAGTAAGAAGAAGACTAAATTCATCTGACCTGTGGTGAGGGAATATTTCAGATACAAAGACTTAGACCTAATCCCATAGCATCAGGAGAAAGACACAGGTAAGAAGTCTTTCTTTACAACAGACTTATTGTTAACAAAGGTAGGAATATGCCATTATCTAAAGGGAGGGGAACAAAGACACACCAAGTTTGCAGTTAAAAAGCTCTGGAAAGCTTAGAAACAGAGCCAAACAAGAGGCAGACTGAGTATTACCAAAGCTATGAGTCACTCTTGTCCAGCTGATTAAGTTAAGACACTCATCTTCCCCCTCTATATAGAGGGCAAATTAGCTCTTCATGAAAATAATATCTCATGGAGGCTCTACAGTTGTTTAGCACAGTATCCAACATTTAAAATTACTAGGTATGTGAGTAGATAGGACCAAATAAGTGAACTTATGAGAAAAAAAAAAGGATAAAGTAAAGCAAGTTCACAAGTTGGCCAGATTTTTAAGTTAGCAGAAAAGAATTTTAAGGAACTATAAATAATTTATACAAGAAAATAGAGAAATCATTAAATAGGCATAAAAATATGGAGAATAGAAATAGAGTTTTGGAAACTATAAAAAAAATAAAAAACTAACCTTGTTGGAAGTGAAGAGAGTAGGTTTTGTTGTTTGTTTGAAGTGGACAGAGTGTGGAAGAGGAATAAAAAGGCAATAAGGATATTGGCAATAAATTTCCTTAGATGTGTGCTGCATACAATGCACTGAGCTGCACACTTACTCCTTCTGTATATACATTATAAAATTATAATTTTAAAGTAATAAAAGTGGGGTACCTGAGTGGCTCAGTTGGTTAATTGTCTGCCTTCAGTTCAGGTCATAATCCCAGGGTCCTGGGATGGAGCCCAGCATCAGGCTCCCTGTTCATCCTCTGGGAAATCTGTTCTCTCTCTCCATCTTCCTCTCCCCTGAACCCATCCTCTTTCTTGCTTTCTCTCTCTCTCTCTCTCGCAAATGAATAAAATCTTTTTAAAAAATCAAAAATAGGGGCACCTTGGTGGTTCAGTTGGTTAAGTAACTGCCTTCAGCTCAGGTCATGATCCTAGAGACCCGGATTGAGCCCCACATCAGGCTCCCTCCTCTGCAGAGGGCCTGCTTCTCCCTCTCTCACTTCCCCTGCATGTGTTCCCTCTCTGGCTGTATTTCTCTCTGTCAAATAAATAAATAAAATCTTTTTAAAAAATCAAAAATAAAATTAATAAAAATAATATAAATTATAAAATACACATAAATAAAAGTACACAAAATTTTTGGTATTTGCTAAGTGGTTGGGAGCTATAGGAACAAGGGATATGCCTGTTAATTACAAGATGGAAGTCAGTGTTAGTGACAAAAAAAATTGTCAATGTTGCATTACTGCCTAACACTGCTCATCATCTTGTGATTGATTGAATCATATCAAGAAGTTAGGAAAAGAAAAGCAAATAACTCTTCAAGAAATGACACAGGAAGAAGATAATAAAGATAAGGGCAGAAGTTAATAAGATACAATATAAATGGAAAACAGAAAAATCAAGGGCAAATGTTGTTTACTTGAAAAAAAACTAATAAAATCTGCAAACTTCTGGCAATATTTTTTAGGCAAAAAATAGAACAAGAACAAACAATATCAGAGATTAGAATAAAAGGGAATCCTATATAAATTTCTATCCCTATTACAGAGTATTAGCAAAATATTACTTTTAAAAATATGTCAATGCATTTAAAAATTGAGGGGAAAAAAACTAAAAATTCCTAGAGAAAGAGAATTTATCTAAAATGCTTTAAAATATAGAAAATCTAAATAGTTCTATGAACATAACAGAAATTTAATTATGACTAAAGTTTTGATTGCAAACAACTTCCTGACTCTAATAGCTTTATCTGTGAATTCTAACCAATGTTCAAATAAGAAAAATGCCTGTATTGTACACCTGAAACTAATACTACACCATATGTCTAAACAAACTGGAATTTCAATAAAAACTTAAAAAGAAATAAGAAAAACCTCCAACTTTAGATAAAATGTACAATAACCCAAAGAGTGGGAAAAGACAGAATGCTTTCCTAAAAGAGGCTAGCATTATTGTGATACCAAAACACAGTCAGGGCAGTTAACAAAAGGAAAAGTAGAGGTCAGGTTTACTTATAAATAGAGATGTAAAACCTCTAATGAAATAAGTTTATCAAACCAAATTCTGCAATAATATGAGTGATATATATATATATTATATATATATATATATATACACACATACATTTTGGATTGGATTATATATCTAGTATAGCAAATATATATTTCTGGATTTATTCCAGAAAAAAAATATATATACTTTATGTTTTTATATATTTTTGTATTTTTATAGATTGGATTTATTCAGATTTATTTGTATATTTATATATTATTTATTTTTTCAGATTTATTTTATATATGCATACATATATATGATTTATTACTGAACACATATAGAATATTTATTGCATATATGTTACATATATTATATATACATACAAATATACATATATTACACAAATAATATATTACAATATATCTACATACATAAATAATATATATATTGCAATATATATTACATATATATAGGATTTATTCCAGAAAAACAAGATTACTGTATCTTTAGAAAGGTAATTCACTATTTAAATAGATCAATGATCAGCAAACTGATTTCTATGAAGGTCCATGTCATGTGGTAAATATTTTAGATTTTATGAGCCATATGGCCTCTGTTTCAACTCTACCACTATAGTAGCTATTGTAGCATAAAAGCAGCCACTGACAAGAACTAAATGAATGGGTGTGCCTGTGTTCCAATAAAATGTTATTTACAAAACCAAGCAGTGAGACAGATTTGGCCTGTGGACTATAGTTTGGTAGCTCCAATAATAAGTTGAAGAAAGCAAACCAAATTATTATCATTCTAATAGATGCAAATAAAATGTCTGATACAGTTCAAGTGAAAAACTATTAGTAATAAGGCAGAAGTTCCAGAATGGCAGAATAAGGAGCCTGGCAGTCCCTCTCCCTAGCAAATAATTAATTAATGAATGAAAATAAAAGGGGAGTTACTAAACAAACAAAGTAATTTTTAAAGTCTCTGGAATTATCCTAACAGTAGCATGTGGCAAACAGAAAAATATTCATTCAAGAAAACCTACTAAATTTCATTAAGAATAGTGTTAGTCATTTGAACCCTGACCCACTTTTTTACCCCCATCTCTAGTTCTGTAATATGGAAACTCTACTGCTTCAGGCAGCCATGGCCAAGAAGATGGGAGGCTCTCTCTACCACCAGTTCCTAGTCTTGGGCTATAGTTTCACATCAGGAGGGGAAGCTCCAGTATTTCCTATCTCTTCCTCTCCCAGCCTTATGTTGAGGAAGCACTACTTTCCTCAGTAGGGGGCTACTGAAAGAAGGAAACTTTTAAGGTTGGTGTTGCAGGCCAAGAATACCAAAGTCTAAATCACTTCCACCCCTGCAAGCCCCTGGGTGGAAGTTCCAAGCTAGGAAGGGCAAGCTAAAATGACCAAGGACTGTCACAACCCTCATTTAATGCCCACTCATAGAATAAGGGTGCCATTCTGGGGAAAGCAGGTCTATACTCCTGATAGAAATTATGAAGTTGAAAGGGCAATGACCAAAGGAACAATCCACTAGAAAGTTTCGGAGGTAGACTTGAGGTGACAGAAAAAAGAATCCATGGATTTGGAGGGAGATCAATAGAGATTACAGATTATGTAAAACAGAGAGGAAAAGGAGTTCAAAACTTGAAGAAATCTGATTAAGGACACCAAAGAATAAATAATTGGAGATACATGACATTTTCTTGGATAGGGACACTCAAGATTGTTAAGATGTGAGTTCTTCCCAACTTGATCTACAGATTTAATACAATCCCAATAAAGTCCCAGAAAATTCTTTTGTAGATATTGACAAACTAATTCTAGAGTTTGTATGGAGAGATCCAGAATAATCGATGCACTAGAGAAAAAAAGAACAAAGTGGAAGAAAAAGACCACATTTGGAAGATGGACTATATTTGACTTCAAAACCTGCTATGAAACCACGGTAGTCAAGACAGTATACTAATGGCAAAAGAATGAACAAGTAGATCAAAGAAATAGAAGAGGCTATTCAAAAATAGACCCGCACAAATGTAGTCAACTGATTTTTTTTATTTTATTTTTTCAGTGTTCCAAGATTCATTGTTTATGCCCCACACCCAATGCTCCATGCAATACATGCCCTCAGTACCCACCACCAGGCTCTCCCATCCCCTACCTCCTTCCCTGCAAGACCTTCAGTTTGTTTCTGAGTCCAAAGTCTCTCATGTTTCATTTCTCTCCCCAAATTACCCTACTTCCCATTTGCTTTCCTTCTCCTACTGTCCTCTATATTACCCTTTATGCACCACAAGGAAGTGAAACCATGTGATACTTGACTTCCTTTACTTGGCTTATTCACTCAGAATAATCTCTTCCAATTCAGTCCATGTTGCTACAAAGCTTAATATTCATCCTTTCTGATGGAGGCTTAGTATTCCATTGTATATATGTACCACATCTTCTTTATCCATTCATCTGTTGAAGGGCATCTTGGCTCTTTCCACAGTTTGGCGATTGTAGTCATGGCTGCTATGAACATTGGGGTGCATATGGCCCGTCTTATCACTACATCTGTATCTCTGGGGTAAATACCCAGTAGTGCAAATGCAGGGTCATAGGGTAGCTCTATTTTTAATTTTTTTAAGGAATCTCCACACTGTTTTCCAAAGCGCCTGCACCAACTTGCATTCCCACCAACAGTGTAAGAGGGTTTCCCTTTCTCTGCAGCCTCTCCAACACTTGTTGTTTCCTGTTTTGTTAATTTTGGCCATTCTGACTGGTGTAAGGTGGTATCTCAATGTGGTTTTGACTTGAATTTCCCTGATAGCTAGTGATATTGAACATTTTTTCATGTGTCTGATAGCCATTTGTATATCTTCTATGGAGAAGTGCCTCTTCATGTATCTTGCCCATTTTCTGATGTGTTCATCTTCTTTTTGGATGTTGAGTTTGAGTAGTTCTTGGATGTAAGCCCTTTGTCTGTAGTGTCATTTACAAATATCCTCTCCCATTTCATGGGTTGCCTCTTTGTTTTATTGACTGTTTCCTTTGCTGTACAGAAGCTTTTTATTTTGATGAAGTCCCAAAAGTTTATTTTTGCTTTTGTCTCCTTTGCCTTTGGAGATGTGTCTTGAAAGAAGTGACTGAGATCGATGTCAAAGAGGTTACTGCCTAAGTTCTCATATAGGATTTTGATGGATTCCTGCCTCACTTTGAGTTCTTTTATCCATTTCGAGTTTGCCTTTGTGTTTGGTGTAAGGGAATGGTCTAGCTTCATTCTTCTATACATAGCTGTCCAACTTTCCCAGCACCATTTATTGAAGAGACTGTCTTTTTTCCATTGGATTTTTTTTCCTGCTTTGTTGAAAATGATTTGACCATAGAATTGTGGGTCCATATCTGGATCTCTACTCTGTTCCATTGCCCTATTTGTCTGTTTTTGTGCCAGTACCATGCTGTCTTAGTGATCACAGCTTTGTAATAAAGCCTGAAGTTGGGTAACGTGATGCCCCTAGCTTTGTTTTTCTTCTGTAACAATTCCTTAGCGATTTGGGGTCTTTTGGGGTTCCATATAAATTTTAGGATTGTTTGTTCCAATGCTTTGAAAAATGTTGGTGGAATTTTGATTGGAATGGCATTGAAAATATAGATTGCTCTGGACAGTAAAGACTTTTAAACAATGTTTATTCTTCCAATCCATGAGCATGGAATGCTCTTCTACCTTTTTATGTCTTCTTCAATTTCTTTCATGAGTGTTCTGTAGTTTCTCAAGTACAGATCCTTAACTTCTTTGGTTAGATTTATTCCTAAGTATCTTACGGTTTTTGGTGCTGTAGTAAATGGAATTGATTCTCTGATTTCCCTTTCTATATTTTCATTGTTAGTGTATAAGAATGCAACTGATTTCTGTGTATTGATTTTGTATCCTGCCACATCACAAAATTGTTGTATGGGTTCTAGTAGTTTGGAGGTCTTTTGAGTTTTTCACATAGAGTATCATGTCATCTGCAAAGAGAGCTTGACTTCTTCTTTGCCAATTTGAATACCTTTTATTTCTTTCTGTTTTCTGATTGCTATTGCTAGCATATCTACACTGTGTTGAACAATAGTGGTGAGAGTGGGCATCCTTGTCTTGTTCCTGATCTCAGGGGGAAGGCTGTCCGTTTTTCCCCATTGAGAATGATATACTCTGTTTTTCATAGATAGATTTTATGAGGTTGAGGAATGTTCCCTCTATCCCTATACTTTGAAGAGTTTTAATCAGGAACGGATGTTGTATTTTTGTCAAATGCCTTTTCTGCATCAATTGAGAGTACCATGTGGTTCTTCTCTCTTCTCTTATTGATTTGTTCTATCACACTGATTGATTTGCAAGGGTTGAACCACCCTTGCATCCCTGGGATAAATCCCACCTGGTCATGGTGGATAATCTTTTTAATGTATTGTTGGATCCTGTTAGCAAGGATCTTGTTAAGAATCTTGGCATCCATATTCATGAGAGATATTGCTCTGAAGTTCTTCTTTTTGATGGGGTCTTTGTCTGGGTTGGGGATTAGAGTAATGCTGGCTTCATAGAAAGAGTCTGGAAGTTTTCCTTCTGTTTCTATTTTTTGAAACAGCTTCAGGAGAATAGGTGTTATTTCTTCTTTGGATGTTTGGTAGAATTCCCCAGGAAATCCATCTGGTCCTGGGCTCTTGCTTTTTGGGAGGTTTTTGATTACTGCTTCAATCTCATTACTATATATACGTCTATTCAGATTGTCAATTTCTTCCTGTTTCAGTCTTGAAAGTTTATAGGTTTCCAGGAATGTATCCATGTCTTCTAGGTTGTTAAACTTATGGCATATAATTGTTGATAGTAATTTCTGATGATTGTTTCTATTTCCTTGGAGTTGGTCGTGATCTCTCCCCTTTCATTCATAATTTTATAAATTTGGGTCTTTTCCCTTTTCTTTTGGATGAGGTAGGCCAATGGTTTATTGATCTTATTAATTCTTTCAGAGAACCAGCTTCTAGTTTTGTTGATGTGTTCTACTGTATCTCTAGTTTCTAATTCATTGATCTCTCCTTGAATCTTAATTATTTCCTGTGTTGTGTATGGGGTTGGTTTAAGTTGTTGTTGATTTTCCAGTTCTTTAAGGTGTACGGATAGTTGGTGTATTCAGGATTTTTCAATTTTTTTTGAATGAGGCTTGGATGGCTATGTATTTCCCCCTTAGGTCTGCCTTTGCTGTATCCCATATTTTTTGGATTGATGTATATTCATTCTCATTGGTTTCCATGAAGTGTTTAAGTTCTTCTTTGATTTCCTGGTTGATCCACAGATTCTTGAGCAGGATAGTCTTTAGCTTCCAAGTGTTTGAACTTGTGAACTTTTTGTTGTGCTTGAGTTCCAGTTTCATGGCATTGTGGTCCTAGAATATGCAGGGAATAATCTCAATCTTCTGGTATCAGTTGATCCCTGATTTGTGACCTAGTATGTGGTCTATTCTGGAGAAAGTTCCATGTGCACTTGAGAAGAATGAGTATTCTTCTCTTTTAAGGTGGAATGATTCCAATATATCATGAGATCCATCTGGCCCAATGTGTCATTTAAAGCTCTTATTTCTTTGTTGATTTTCTGTTTAGATGATCTGCCCATTTCTGAGAGTGGTGTCTTAAGATCTCCTACAATTAATGTATTTGTATCAATATGACTTTTTATTTTTCTTAACAGTTGGCTTATGTAGTTGGTTATTCCCATATTGGGGGCATAAATATTTACAATTGTTTTACCTCCTTAGTGTATAAACGCTTTGAGAATGAGGTAGTGTCCTTCTGTATCTCTGACTATAGTCTTTAGATTAATGTCTAATTTCTCTGATATGAGAATAGTTACCCAGACTTTCTTTTGAGGTCCATTGGCATGAAAGATGGTCCTCCACCCTTCACTTTCAATCTGGAAGTGTCTTTAGATTCGAAATGTGTCTCTTGTAAAGAGCATATGGATGAGTCCTGTCGTTTTATCCAGTCTGCAGCCCTGTGCCTTTTTATTAGAGCATCTAAGCCATTCACATTGAGAGTGATGATTGATAGATATGTTTTTATTGACATCATGTTGCCTGTGAAGTTCATGTTTCTATAGATTACCTTTGTAAATTTCTGTTCTTGGGTTTGTTTCTCTTTTATAGAACCTCTCTTAGTATTTCTTGTAGTACTGGCTTGGTTCTTGAATAATCTTTTAGATCTTGGTGGTCCTGGAAGCTCTTTATCTCCCCTTCCATTCTGAAAGTCAACCTTGCTGGGTACATTATCTTGGTTGCATATTTTCTTCATGTAATTTCCTAAATATGTCTTGCCAGCCCTTTCTGGCTTGCCAGGCTTCTGTGGATAGGCCTGATGTTATTCTGATGGTCCTCCCTCTATATGTAAGGGATTGCTTCCCCCCTAAGACATATTCTTTGATTTTATGATTCATGAATTTCACAATTATATGTCTGGTGGTTTTTCAGACCTCATTGATCTTGGGGGGTGCCTCTAGGACATGAACATTTATTTCATTCCCCAGATTAGGGAAATTTTCATCCATGATTTGTTCAACTATATCTTTTAGGATTCTCTCTCTCTCTCAACTTCTTTGGGGATTCCAATAATTCTGATATTGGAGCGTTTCATGGCATCACTTCTTTCCCTAATTCTATATTCATGGGATTTTAGCTGTTTGTTCCAAGACTTCTCTTGCTCCTCCTTCTTAATCCATCTATCTTTTAATACGATCTTCAGCTTCACTAATACGATCTTCAGCTTCACCTACCCTAGCTGTCAGTGTATTTAAATTAGATTGCATCTCATTAATAGCCTTTCTAATCTTGGCTTTCACTTCTGTCATTAGAGCTTCTCTCTTGAGACTAATGTTCTTTTGCATGTTAGCCATTGCTTGGATGATTGCTACCCTGAATTCCATTTCTGTCTTATTGTTTATGTTCATTTCCAGTAATTCTGTGACAGGGGTTGCAATCTCTGGGTTTTTCTTCTGTTGGTTGTTCCTCCTCCGAGTCATTCTGGTGAGGAGTCGTTGAGGGGATGTATAGCTGAATATATCAACCACTGTCCAGATGAACTGTTCACCGGAATGTTTCAGAGCAATCAGAAGTCACCACCAAAAAGGAATAAGAAAGAAAAAAGAGAAGAAGAGAAGAAGAGAAGAAGGAAGAAGGAAGGAAGAAGAGAAGAAGGAATCAAGAAAAAAACTGGGCCAGAGTGGGACCCAGTGGTAGGATTTATATGGTGCAAAACCACAACAGAGTAATTTTTGACCATGGAGCAACAAATGGTGACGAAACCACTGAATACACACACACACACACACACACACACGTAAATAAAATAAAATGAATTTAACTACAGACTTTATACCCTTTACAAAATTTAACTCAAGGAGCACAGAACTAAATGTCAAATTCAAAACTGTAAAAATACTAAAAGATAGCATAGGAAAAAGAAATGGGATCAAAGGCAGGATCCATGAAAGAAATAATCGATAAGCTCAACTTCATTAAAATTAGAAACTTCTGCTTGGTGAAACATACAGCATGAGAATGAGAAGACAAGCTATACACTGGGTGGAAATGTTTGAAAAAAAAAAGAATCTCATAAGGACTGTTCTCCTAAATATACAAAGAACTCTTAGAACACAACAGTAAGAAAATGAACAAGCCTAACTTTAAAAATGGGCAAAATTTCTGAACAGATACCTCACTAAAGGAGATATACATATGGCAGATGAGAACATGAAAAGATGTTCAACGTCCTATGTCATAAGGTAGCTGCAAATTAAAATACCAAGATGTCACTACACACCCAGATTGACTAAAATCCCAAACATTGACAACACCAAATGTTGGCAAGGATGGGATGAAATAGGAACTTTCCTTCATTACTGGTGGGATTGCAAAATGGTACAAACATTTTAGAAAAGAGTTTTGGAATTCTTACAAAACTAGACTTACTCTTACTCTACAAGCCTGCAATCACATGTTTTAGTACTCAAATGATTTGAAAACTTAGGTTCACACAGAAACTTATGTTATAATAGCTTCATTCATAATTATCAAAACTTGGAAGGAACAAACATGTTTTGCCAAATTGATAAATAATGACACATTCATACAATGAGATATTATTCAATTCTAAGAAGAAATACAATACTATAATGACAAGAAAAAGTTTAGTGGTTGCCAACATTTGGAGGAAAAGAAGGGTGAATAAGTGAAACACAGGGAATTTTTAGAACAGTAGAACTGTGATATATGATACCATAAGTGGATACATGTCATTATGTATTTGTCAAAACCCATAGAACAAGCAAAACTAATAGTGAAACTTAATATGGGCCATAGATTTTGGATGGTAACAATGTGTCAATGTCAGTTTATCAACTCTAACAAAAATACCACTGTTGTAGGATACCAATAGTAGAGAAGGTGTCTATGGAATATGGGGGCATATGGAGCCCTCTGCAGTATTTGTTCAAATTAAAGCCTAGGGATGCCTGGCTTGCTGATTTGGTTAAGTGTCTGTCTTCCACTCAAGTCATGATCCTGGAGTCCTGGGATTGAGCCCCATACTGTGGTCCTTGTTTAGTGGGAAGTCTGCTTCTCCCTCTACCCCTCCTCCACTTGTGCTCTCTTTCTTTGTCTCTTTCAAATAAATAAATAAAACCTTTAAAAATTAAAGGCTATATTTAAAAAAAAATAAGAGACTCATTAAAATGTGAGACAAAATTCAGGGCATTAGCCTACACATAGTGGGAATGCCCTAGGAAGGGAGAGACAGAAAACGAAAAAAAAAAGTTCAAGAGAAGTGGTGAAAACTTTCCATATTTGGTGAAAAACATTAACCTACACATCCAAGAAGCTCAGTGAACTCCAAGCCCGGTAAATACAAAGAAATTCACACATGTACATGCACATTATGGTCAAAGTTAAAGATAAAGAGAACATGACGAAAGCCATAAAAGAGAAATGACTCATTATGCACAAGGGAAGTCAAAAAGATTAACAGCTAACTTCTCATTGGAATCAAATAAGGTCAGAAGATAAAATGCATAATGTAAAAACCTACTAATCAAGAATCTTGGGGTGCCTGGGTGGCTCAGTCATTAAGCATCTGCCTTCAGCTCAGGTCATGATCCTGGAGTCCTGGGATCGAGCCCCACATCGGGCTCTCTGCTAGGCAGGGGAGCCTGCTTCTTCCTCTCTCACTCTTCCTGCTTGTGTTCCCTCCCTAGCTGTGTTTCTCTCTGTCAAATAAGTAAATAAAATCTTTTCCTTTTTAAAGAATGAATACAAAATAGAGATAGTCCCAGATGTGGTGAAACTCATTAGTAGCCGGCGTTCCTTTCAAAAGATATAAAGGAAGTTCTTCAGACTGAAAGGAAGTGATCTATGACAGTAGTTCAAACCTGTGCCAGTGAAGGCAATTGCGTAATCATTACAAAAGACAATACACTTGCTTATTTCTTCTCCTTTATACCCTTGGCTGATTTATTTTTTTATTATTTTATTTTAGTTTTTAATATTTTATTTATTTATTTAACAGAGAATGAGAGAGGAGTGCAAGCACAAGTAGAGGGAGTGGCAGGCAGAGGGAGAAGGAAAAGCAGGCTCCATGCAGGACTCTAATCCCAGGACCCGGGATCATGACCTGAGCAGAAGGCAGATACTTAACTGACTGAGCCACCTATGTACCACCTCTTCCAGCTGATTTTAAAAACAGTATATTTTGTTCTGCTGTGTCTACAATATATTAAAATGTAACATTTTTTACAATAATAGCACAAAAGAGGAAATGGGAACAAGGTTATATTGGAGTAAGGAAATCTGCAGGAAAAAATGAAGAGAATCAGAAGGGAGAACAGTTAATGTAACAAATTATGTGAATTTATACTTGCTTTCTTTGCTCAGCCTTTTAAAAAGACATTAAGCAATAATTGTAAGAAAGTATTATTGTGCTTGCAACATATATAGACTTAATATGTATAATAGAAATAGCATAAAAAATTTGAGGAAGGAATGGCATTACATAGAAGTAGTTTCTGTATGTTACCAGAACTATGTTTGAATCTGAAATAGAATGTGATCAATTAAAATATATTTTGTAAATCTCAGAGGAATTGCTAAGAAAATAACTCTGAAATAATTTTAAAATCATTTAAAGAATTAAATTGTCACACTACAAAATACCCAATTAATACAAAATAAGGCAATACCAGAGGAACTGTTAAACAAAAAAAGAAACAAACCACAGAAAACAAAAAATAAAATGGCTAACACGAATCCAAATATATCAACAGCAGTAATAAGTGTGAATAAATTTTGAAAAATTCCAATTAAAAGTTTTAGATTGTCAAGTTGGATTTAAGAAAAAAGAGACAACTATATTCATGCGGCACACTTTAGATTCAAAGATGCAAACAGGTTGAAAATGAAAAGATGGGGAAAGACATACCATGCAACAACAATCATAAAACTATACTAACATCATACAAAATAAACTGTAAAACAAAACAATTTAGGGGTACTTAGCTGGCTTAGTTGAAAGAACATGAGATTCTTGATCTTGAGGTTGTGAGTTCACCCTTTGATAGGTGTAAAGACTACTGAAAGACAAAGAAACTTCAGACATAGAATGGAAATTTCATAATTTAAAAGAGCCAATCCATCAATAATATTAATAATTAAAAATATATGCACTTAGAGCCTGAAAATAAATGACCAAACACTGACAGAACTGAAGAGAAAAGTAAACAATACAGCAATAATATTTAGAGACTCATGACCCCAGTTTTGATATCAGAGCAAGTGGGCAGAAGACAAAGAAGGAAGGGCGTCTGGGTGGCTCAGTCATAAAGCATCTGCCTTCTGCTCAAGTCATGATCCTGGAGTCCTGAGATCCAGCCCCACATCAGGCTCCCTGCTCGGTGGGAGGCCTGCTTCTCCCTCTCTCACTCCCCCTGCTTGTGTTCCCTCTCTAGTTGTGTTTCTCTCTGTCAAATCAATAAATAAAAATTCTTAATTAAAAAAAAAAAGACAAAGAAGGAAATGTAAAAAATGAACACCACTATAAACAAATAAAACTGAACAGACATCTAAAGGACACCACACTGGGGGAACCTGGGTGGCTCAGTTGGTGAAGTGGCTGACTTCAGCTCAGGTCATGATCTCGGGGTGCTGGGATCCAGCCCCAGCATTGAGATCCCTATTCAGCAGGGAGCTCACTGTCCATCTGCCCCTCTCCCTTCTGCTTATTTATCTCTCTCTCTATCATATAAATAAATAAAAATCTTAGTTAAAAAAAAAGTAGGGGCGCCTGGGTGACTCAGTTGGTTAAGCGACTGCCTTCAGCTCAGGTCATGATCCTGGAGACCAGGGATCGAGCCCTACATCGGGCTTCCTGCTCGGCGGGAAGCCTGCTTCTCCCTCTCTCATCCCTCTGCTTGTGTTCTCTCTTTAGCTGTGTTTCTCTCTGTCAAATAAATAAATAAAATTTTTAAAAAATTAAAAAAATTAAAAGAACACTCCACCTAACAGCGGTGGAACACATACCCTTTTCAAGCTCACATAGTACATTCATCATCCAGGATAGACTCTATATTAGACCCAAATGAAAAGTGTCAATAAATTTAAAAGGATTAAAATAATAGATGTGTGTTCTGCAGTCATTATGAAATTAAATGGATTAAATTAGAAATCAATAGTTAAAGGGTATTTGGAAAACATATATGTGTGGTAGTTAAATAACATACCTATAGATTTCACAAATGAAATTTAAAAATATTTTGAGATGATAGAAAAAAAATCACAACATACATACATATTGCCAAAGCAGTGATCCCAGGGAAACATATAGCAGTCAGTACTTGTATGAAATAGACTAGATAAGCCAGAAATAGACGCACGTAAATATAGTCAAGGGATCTTTGATAAAGGAGCCAAGGAAACAAAATGAAGCAAAGTTAGTCTCTTCAACAAATAATGTGGAAATTAGCCATCAGCTCACCAACAAAATAAACGAGAAAATGACTAGACTCAGACCTGATCCTTTTCAAAAAAATTGCCTCAAAATGAATCATGCATTTACATGTAAAACATAAAACTATGAACTCCATAGAAGACAACATAGAGTAAAAACCTAGATGATGTTAGTATTTCAATGAGTTTTTGAATATAACACCAAAGGCCTGATCAATGAAGCAATTTGTAAGCCAGACTTCACTAAAATTAAACAAACAAACAAACAAACAAAAAACAAAACTCGGTAAAAGATAATATTAAGAGAGTGAGAAGACAAACTACTGATGAGAGAAAATATTTGCAAAATATAAATCTGATAAAGGACTGCTATCTATCCACATATTTACATTTCTTTCTATACTCTTAAAACTCAACAGTAAGAAAACAAAAAAATCCAACAAAATACCACACCAAAGAAGAAATAGAGATGGCAAATAGGTATATGAAAAGATTTAATCCAAAAACATAATACAGGAAGCCTGTTAGTAAGACAGAAATCATAATCTTTTGTAGCTTTATTAAGGATGTGACATTCCATCAAATTTGACATATTCTATTGGTTGGAAGCAGGTCACTAGTCTAGCGTGCATGGCAGGACAAGGGATCACGCAAAAGTGTGAATTCAAGGGATGAGAATCATTGTGATTGTGTTAGAAACCTGCCTATACCTGTAACAGCAGAAAATGTTAATGATTACAAATATTAGTTAGAGTTAACATTTTACTGGAGGTGTTACCAATCATAGTGTTTCACAAAAAAGTGATCTAGGGATGGATCAGGAGAACAGATCTCTCATTATTTGCAAATAAATTAAATGTGCAGCTAGAAAATGCATAGGTATCTACAGAAATGTATTATAATTAGAAAGCAAAATAAAACTGCTACATTCAAAATTAGCATGAAGACATACAATGTATTCCAACATACGGTGAGTTCGAAGGTGAACTTAAAACTGTCTTCAAGGAAGAGCAAAGGGAAAAAAAAGGGAAATAAAGTATTTTGCGGAGAAAATTCCATGGACAAAATTACATAACTTTATAAGAAATGGGGAAGTAAATCTAAATGAATAAAGAAGTATAACTTGCTTGTAGATCAATATTTGAAAAGGCGTATGTTTTTCAGCCTTCTGTCATCAATTCCTTTTCTCCCTTTCTCCCAATATAGAACACAGAGCTCTACTGAATATCTGGGCTTATTATAAAGCTATATAATTGAGTTAGCCCACTATTGGAGGAAAAGTAGGCAAGCGGATGAAGCAGAACAGAAAGACCAGAAAGGGAATCCAGGTATAAAAAACAGCTGCTTTCTGACAGAGTTGTCATTTTAGATCATTAGAAAGGATACACATTTAATCCATGTTTCTGAAACAATTGGGTATCCCTACTAAAACCAGATGAGGAAAAGGAGAGAGAAAGAAACTGAAGCTCTGACTCATATACATCAACCATATAAAAAAAGAAATCAGTTCCTGGTGGATTTAAAAATTCAAAAATAAGAAAACATAGCTATCTTCAATGGTGATATCAAATATCTTCATTATTTCAAAATGCTAAAAATGTTATTTATTAAAAAAATAGCATTAAAGATGAATCACATTATGTCAAGGACTTCTGTTCATCAAAGGACAGCATAAAGTGGAAACAATACACAAAACAGCAGAATACCTTTGTAGCTTATACAACTGACAAAGGGCGTGTATACAGAATAAAGAAAAAAGTACAAAGTTTCACAAAGTGAAATAAATAAAGATGTGAATAGGCACTTCACAAACCCAGATATCCAAGTGACTAATACATTTATGAGAAAGTGCTCCTTCTCACTAGTAACTGAGAAATTCACAGTAAAACCACAATGAGATACCACCAGACTGGCAAAAATAGAAATATGTTATGACACCGTAGACTCTATGAAGCCAGATTCAAATAATATACATAATGTGATTCCAATCATACAGTGTGTAAAAGCAAGTCATAGATAGATGACAGATAGAGATAGTGATAGATAGATTGATTGATAGATGATAGATAGATGATAGATGATAGAAGATAGATAGATAGATAGATAGATAGATAGATAGATAGATAGATAGATGATAGATATAGATAAGTATGTTTTTTAAGTGATGCCTGTATAGGTGTGTTGGTTTGCAAACTCACGAGATTCCGGGTGAAATCTGAAACCCGCCCCCCTTACAAGGACAGCGAGGAGAAGCCAAAGAGAGAAGCAGGTCATCCCAGGTTGGTAGGTGCCAGATTTACTAAGCAAAGGGGACTTACTTAGGAGGCTTGTTTTGGGTGGTAGCAAGACCCGAAGATTTCCACACCACCTGCCAAATCTTACAAATCTACACAGAAGCTTTAACTGGGTTCAATAATGTCTTCAGTCTGCATGATCTCAACAACACATTGTTGGAACATGGCTTCAACGATGGGAACAGTGGGCAGAGTGCATATTTGGAGGATACAGAAGAGGGTGAGGAGTCTCTGGTTGTCTTAGTCCAGCTCATAGGTCAACTGGTAGTTATGTCATCTCGATGACCTTCTCCAACCCTCCACCCCTCAAGAATGATTCTTACAATTGTACACACCTCCTCTTCCACAGTGTGCTCTGAATGGACATGACACTTAGTCAAAGTGAGTTTGAGCTGTGGCAGAGGTTTGTTGCTTCCACATATTCTAAACTTACCTCTTAGCACGAAATGCTATTCCTTTGTGAGAGGCTCTACCTAGACGAGCATGGGTTACGTGGCCAGGAGCTGTCGCTCTATGGGGACAGATTGAATTTTTGCCCTCTTTCTTGAGCTGAGACCCAAATCCTAGGGGTACTCTGTCCTTCTGTGGTCTCTGTCCCAGTACTCAGCCCAGACCTTCAAGAGTCACAGAAACATCCAGAAGAAATAATGGTCCCATTATTTGTTGGGCAATGCCTTGAGTTTTCATCTGCTTCATTGCTGTTTGCCTTCTCAAAGGTAGCTTGCTGTTCTGATGCCCAGTCGCACATGCAGCCATTCCTTATCAGGTGGTATAAAGGACAAAGGTGCTATGCCAGGTGGGGAGGAAAAATCCTCCAAATCCCCAAATCCCCACAAAGGCTTGTACCTCTTTCGTGTTCTTTGTGGTTGGATAGACTTGTAACTTATCTATATAGTTTCTGAGACAATGAGCGGCTAATCCAACCACTTGGCCAACAAAAACTTCACTGCTATGCCTCGGTTTGGAATCTTCTGTGGTTTCGCTGCCCATTTTCTCCCTTGGATAGGTCTCAGCAAAATCTGCAGTGTCCTTCAGCCAAGGCAAGTCTTCACATGTTAAAGTTGTATCATTGACATAATAGACCCATTTTACTGATGTGGAGAAAGAGAACAAGAGCAGGTCTCATCCCATGACTTGTGCGGCTGTGGAGATAGCCTTGAAAAGTACTTAAAATGTCCCCTATGGTCCCTTCCATATGAAGGCAAACTGACCTTTTGACTCAACAAGCAGGCAGCATACTGAAAAAAGCATTTGCTAAGTCCAGCACACAATGGAACATTTCAAGGACCCCTACAGGGAGTCCTAGCAGTCAATAGACTGTCAATAGACCTACTGGTTCCTATTGACACTGTTTTGATTACTCTAACCCAGAGGATCAATTCACTGATAAAGTTTTGCCAACTTTGACCTTGTAGAATATTAATGCCCAATATGTTCTCTGGTATCAGAGAGATAAAACCTCAGATTCTCAGGGATGGATATCGAATCTCTAGTGTCAAAGGGAACTTCCTGACCATAAGTATTTGCCCTCTATAACCATTGAGGGCCCTGAGGGGACCAGAACACTTCTGAGTATTACATTGTACCAGAGTACATTTGGCTCCAGCAACAATCAGAGCTGTCACCTTTTGTTTATTTTGGGGGACCAAAGAGTAGTGAGTTTAACATGAGGATGGGATCACCTCCAATAGGCTTTACCCTGCATCCAAACCTGCAGCGTGGGGAGCCCCCACTCTGAACTGGACTGTATCCTGAGGCCTCAGCTGGGGAAAGTAGGTAGAGGCAGATAGGGCAGGTCTTAGTTGTTGTTAAAGTTTCCTCTACAACTACAATGGGTGGGTCCACCAGAAGATCAAAGAAATGCATGTTGGGAAAGAGGCATCCACAAGGGAAATCCTGGGTTGACCAGTGACCTCTGCGCAGGGAGCAGCAGGCCCATATCTTAGATAATTGTGGACTACCATATGGGGCAACAGCTTCTTTATTTTGCTTATTTGCACAGAGCAAACTGTAACAGAGAAAG
The DNA here is from genome assembly GCA_004023965.1 of Spilogale gracilis. NCBI lineage: Eukaryota > Metazoa > Chordata > Mammalia > Carnivora > Mephitidae > Spilogale > Spilogale gracilis. The sequence continues at coordinate 39,403 of PITA01001800.1, forward strand.
GGAACACCTGGCTGTGTAGTGGGCCGGCCACACCCCCACACACAACGTGGGGGTATTTGGCAGGCCGCTGATACCCAACTGGAGGCTGAAACTTGAGTTCAAAAGGTGAACGATGGGCAGAAGGTAGAGAAAGAAGACATGCAGGTGTCCACTCATCAACTGCCTTCGGTGCTGGCAGATAAGGTGAGGGAGGAGGATGGCCAGTTGGTGAACTGAGAGTGCCATTTTGAAAAACTAGGAGGATGCTCACTGCCGTAGGTGAAGTTCTAAGCTCCTGTGACAAAGCCTGATTGGGATACCAGGAGGTGGAATCCCTGGGAAAGTGAGGAGAGCAAAGAGGAGAATGCTGTGGGGACTGGCCCTGACATGGTTTTAATATGCCATGCCATGTTACTCTCATATAAGGGAAAGCAAGAGTACAACAGTAACCCCAGCCAGAGGAGGGCAGTCCCTACCCTAGTGCAGAAAGTGTTCATAACAAGGGAATATACTCCCATTGAGATTATTGATATGGTTGCCAAGTTCAAGCAAAAGGCCAGGGAGAGTATGCAGGCATGGTTAATAGGGCTCTGGGACATAGGGGATGACAGCATTTCTCTGATTGGGCAGGAGGCACAGGAAATGAGCAACATTACCACTCCTGCCCTCTGCAGCACCTGCATGGCAAATCAGGAGGTTCAAGGTAGTCCCTTATAGATGGATTATTCTAGTCTGCAGGGAAGGTTGATTCCTTGAGAGGAACTTCACTAAGCAGGGGTCCCCTGAAAATAAAGGAGATACAACAATATATAGAGGAAACACAACAAATTCTTGGACAGGGATGATCAATTTCAGATCTCAAAGACTACACATAAAGTTTTATTGTACCATAGGCACACACAGTTAATTATACATTGCCTACATCTGCTTTCTCTAAAGTGGTAGACTTATACAGTTGTGACAGAGACCATATGGCCCACAAAGCTTCAAATATTTACTACCCAACCTTTTACAGAAACTTTGCTGGCTATGCTCTAAAATGATTTTACCTTTCCTTTCTCAAGGCCAAGATGCCCTCTGCATTTGGAAACCTGTAGTGGGAGTGGCCACCCTTGGCTCAGCTGAGTTCCAGTAGTGTGTATGGAGACAAGCCACCTTCATCCAGAACAGCGGCTTTTTTGGAAATGCTCTGAGCCTCCATCTTTCTGTTCCACACTCCACCCAAAGCCGTCACAAGAGCAAATAGGAAGCCAGAGGGCCCTTTCCAAGAGCTCATTAAACTCTGCTTTCTCCAGGGTACCCTGCTTTGTGGACGTTCAGGCCAAACTAAGAAGGAAGGGGAAGGCTAGGCTTCTAGACTTGAATTCCAACTCTGTGGCTCAGCAGATACCAAGTCATGGGAAATGCATATTCATTTTTATGGTTTTGGGTTCCTCCCTCTACAAAATGGGACTCATAATGCCCACTTTAAAGAATTTTGAAGAGAATTAGGGACAATGATGCAAATTTTCTGCAAATAGTAGACATTCAATTAATAGAAGCTATTAGTATTCATGATTGTCAATTCAGAAAGTATCAGGGCAGAGGAAAGAAAAAAATTCCAAACTAGCCTCTGTGGTATTAGTAGACTTTAACTCCAAGTCCTTAAAGACCTCAGGTGCCAGGAAATGGCACAAGAGTATAATTAATTAATTCAAGAAGACAGGGCCGGGAAGTCTCCACTCACCTCTTTATCATCCTAAGTGATTTACCAGCCCCTTATCCGCTCTGGTCTGAATCCAGTTTTATAGGGGCCCTCCCAAGGCACTTACACACCTCTTATTCACATATCTCAACTCACTTTAAAATTCCAGGCGATCCTCATTGTACTTAGAGCACGAAGGTTAAGAACCAAGGTTTCAGCAAGTTACCAAGAAAATAAAAAATGGTCTTAGAAACAATGTCTCTGCTGAGACTGAATTCCTCAGATGGCAGCTCATCTTTTGGGGCCATTCAAGAAGAAAGGCATTTAATCTGAGGTAAGAAAGAACAGGAACACCCATGGAATTATATATTTATTCATATTAGGATACTCAATAATTAGGATAAAACATGGACATCCAAGAGTGAGAATGACTGTAATTAAGATGAGACTGAATTCAGTTTGCTTTCCATTTAAGAAGGTATAAAATTATATTATTAATGTATCAAAACATGACATAATAAATTATCCCTTGTTGCTAATTCTTTGAGTCCTACATTAGAAGCTTGTTCAAACGGATTAGAAGCCAGAAAATTACATCAAAATTATTTCAAACAGAGCAAGATATTGTGTAGAAGAAAACTGAAGGTCCTCATTTCTGGGGGAAGGAATTTCTGGGGCCAGGAAGTAAATTTGCTTGCCTGGAAGAGCTGGACCACCCTACCCCACCCCTTCTGGTGGAGCCTAGGACCTGCCCACTGGGGGCTCACCGGCAATGGAGAGCAAGTTCTCCTTACTAAATGCCAGAGAACTGAATCAGGCATAAAGTCTGTGGGATTCTTCTTTCTTAAAGAAGCCTAGAAGAAACCATAAACTCCCTTTGAGCCTCTACTACTCATGGATCAAGGAAGGGCTGATGGCCCCTCCAGGGACCTTCCAAGTCTGTGCTGAGAAATTATGGTCGGGACAGTGACTGCAATCCTCACAGCTGATCACACTGTTGGAGGACTCATGTTGATTTAAGTTTATTTTTAATCTTCAAAGCTCATCTATTTCATTTAATCTTCAGAGCAGCCTTAGGGATGCCTGGGTGGCTCAGTTGGTTAAGCACCTGCCTTTCGCTCAAGGGTCCTGGGGTTGAGCCCGAGTTAGGCTCCTCACTGGGTGGAAAGCCTGCTTCTCCCTCTGCCCCTCGCCCCTGCTGGTGTGCTCTCTCACTCTCTCTTTCTCACTCAAATACATAAAATCTTTTTTTTTTTAAAGCAGCCTTATGAGCTCCTACAAATGTACCTGTTTATACATAAGGAAACTGAGGCTCAGTAAGATGAAGTTCCCCAAGGTCACACAACTAGTAAGTGACCTTCATTTTCCAAGTTTGTCTCCAAAGTCAATGCTCTTTGCCTCCACACTGTACCTGCTCCCACTCCTGCTTCCATTCAATTTCTCCTCATCTGCCTCCCTCATAGGCACTCACTCTCATACTCGTCACACATGGTAGTTTTATTTGATAAATTTGTTTTCCTAAACACATGGATTACTTCCATGCATGGTCTGTCCTAGTCCTCTGCATACCCTGATCTCTGTATGTGTGGCCCTGGCCATTTCTCAGTTTTTCAGAGAGCGCTGACTGTTTAAGGAGCTTGCCTCATATGCCGTTCAGCATAGCATCTCACAACGACAGAATAATAAGTCATATTTTCTGGTCATAAGGATGTGCCTTCACCATTTGTTGCTTCACCCCATTTCTTGGAGAGAAACAAAGAGATGACTTTTAACTTATCAAGTAGCTGTCCCAGAAGATCTCATCAAGTGTCCATAGCGGTCCACACAGAAGACTGAGCTTCGGCTTCACCATGAAGCATGTGTGTATGTGTTCCGTAACCCACCTAGGTCTTGGCGGTCTCATCTAGAAAGAGAGTCAGAGGGGTGACTTTATAATCTGTCTTCCTGGCTTGGTCAGGACCTTCTAGACCACTCTTGCTGACCAGGTTCACTTCTCCTCCTGATACTGATGACTCCTTTGGTCGCTGGCCACACTCCTCATTTTGCCTGGTGTGAAGAGGTGAAGGGAACATCGCTCTGCTGAACTTGACATCTCCACTGGCCCCAAAGCTCTGAAATCAGCTCCCGAGTCTTATCTGGAAGACCATTCAAAGATGTAGAGATCCCTTCCACAAGAGCTGAAGAGGCTCCCAAAGGCTAACTCAAGTCTTCTTTCTGCCCGAATGTGCTGCATTTCTGTCTTTATTCTGATGCCCACTGTTGGCAGGAGATGCCCTGTGCAGTGGCCTTCTCCTTAGACTCCACATAAGGAAAGGACATTTACTCCCTCATCTTCAGCTCTCTGCTCACCCTTCTGGGATTCTCTCTATGGTAGGCATACAAATACTGAAACCCATGTTCCTGTGCACATGTCTCTCCTGCCACTCACATGCCCCCTGGAAGGGCTTTCCTTTCTCCCCTTTCTGATGGAGTTGACTTACCCTATATCCTCTCTTCCTCCTCAAGAGGTAGCCCCGGCTCCCCATTCTCAAGGATCCTAATGGCGGAATATCTTGCTTGGGAGCATGACTTGTAATAGGGAAGATAGAGAGGATAAAATTATTAATTATTTAAAATTTAATATCTTCAGAATTATTGTCATCGTATACTTTTCATTCAGTCATGGTTGGCTCAGTCGGTTAGGGTCTGACTTTGACTCGGGTCATGATCCAGGGTCCTGGGTTCGAGCCCCATGTCTGGCTCCTCGCTCAGCGGGAAGTGTGCTTATCTCTCTCCCTCTCTGCCCCTCCCCCTTCTAGTGTGCACTCTCTCCTGCTCTCTCTCAAATGAATAAATAGAATCTTCAAAAAAGGATAGTCTTGGCAACTCAGAGAGATGAGCATTATCATTCCCACTTTCCAAAGACAACGAGACCCAGAAAGACTTAATTCTCTTGAGTGGGTCACCCCCTGATGAGCTCTGTTTTATCTAACTACAAAGACTTTACCTTTCCAGTGTGCAACCCACATCTTGCCATTGAAGGTATTCAGGCAGAGGCCAAATACCTCCTTAACATGTCATTTACTCAGGAGAGTAAAGTATTAGGGATTTGGACTCCATGAACTCTGAGGTCCTTCTAGGGCTGAAATTTCAATAATCCTGTATTTCTGCTTCTCTGCTACGTGAGCTTACAGAGTCCAATCATTTTTTCTTTCCCATCTTCTCCTCTCCAAAGAATGCCTGAAAAACCCCAAATAAGTGAACTGGATCCCCTTTAGGACCCTCTGAAGGGCCCTGCAGTCGCATCAGATCAGCCACAGAATAATCCTGAGAGGAGGTTTTCTCTATAATTCACTCCACACATAGAAACCAGAGCTGCACAAGAGATACATAATTTATACAGGCAATTACACATCAATTGGTTATTAAAAGTGCCCTCATTGAGATGTACTGTATTGAGGACACGGAGATAAATCTGGTTCCCCAGGTAACCAGCTGTAGCTCACAGACAGAAGGCAAATTTTCTGATTTGGGATTGGCGTAACTTCTCTTGACCCTGCTATTCTTCTTTTCCTACAGTGTGGTGTTCTGTGCACGTGGGTGGAAAAGGCAGGAGCCAGAGAGAAAGCCTGGTATGAAAAATAGTCTGGTGCTTTTCTTGGAGCCCTTTCCTCCCAGGGAAAAATAATTATTTTCCTAATTAATTGAACATTATCCCAAGAATTCATTCACTTATCAATCCATCCATTTAAATAATAAGGACTGGTGTTAATGACCATGCCAGACGCTAGTGGAGGCATCAGAATGAACATGGCACTGTCCCTCCCTTTGGAAAGCTGCTTGTTCCTGCTTGTCAGTGAGGGAAAACACAGGCAAACAAATCATTTCAAATATTGTGATAAGTGCAGACATGGAGAGAAATGCAAATGCAAAATGTGGCAGAGGGAGGCAGTCATTTGGTCTCTTAAGGAGAGCTGGGAAAGCTTCACATGGGAGACGAGGATGAGCAGAGCCCTGAGGATAACAAAGGAGGTTACACTGGATAGATGGTGGAAAGACAGTCTAGAAGGGGGAAGTAGGATGTGCAGAGGAACACAGGGTTCCATCTAGGTCAGCACACAAGCTATCCCTGGAGAAAACAACCGGAACAGAGCACTCCAATGCATTTGAACCTTTGGCCAGCCGTAAGTGGAGAGCAGTTCATGCCTCCATTGTTAGTCGAGGGCTTTGGCTGCAAGCAGAAGCTCTGGGGGTGTTGTCGCTGGTGCCCTTGTGGTGGTGGTTTTGAAAATCCGATTGGGCATGCCTAGGTCTGAACCAGTGAATCTGTATTTTGAAAGCTCTCTGGGGTTGATTCTTTTGAAAAAGGGCTCAGAAAACACCTGGGAAAAACTGGGATAGTGTCTAGGCTATTACCTCCTCGAATTCTCTTTTTTTGTGCCTGGGCTGGAACATTGAGGCCTCATGTAGTCATCAGCTCTCAACCAGGTTGCTTAATGTCATCTAGTCAATTGTATCCCCTGAGGAGCCTAATGTTTTTCCAGTTGTGTTTAAGATTTGGGACGATGCCCAGATCCACTGACAGTCCTTTGGCAGCAGCTCCCAATGAACCTCCCCAGAAACATGGCAGCAGTGAATCCAGAGACCCAGACATTCCAGAGGCACAGAAGAGCAAAGCACCTCTGTCTTCACTGTGTAAACTACACTGGGAATTCCCGTGAGGGGGGCCAGGTCTGAGACCAGTGGGTTGAATGGGCAGGGACCAAGGGGAGCTCCTCTTCTTAAAGTGCAGTGTGGAAAGTTTAACAAAATGGTGGAGAGTCGTCATTTGAGCAACCTACCAACAAAATGTGTTGCAAACACGTCCAAGGCCTTGGGGGTACAGGTCATTTCTATAATCTAGTTGAAGGAGAGGGTTCCTACACGCACATGAAAAATCACCATCATAATTCAATAATCAAATAATTATATTTTTTAGTTGTCCCAATAAGGTAGGTTAATGGTCTGAAAAGCAATTTCTAGTGATGATATATTTTCTTTAAGTACTCTGAAGTAAGAAGCTGTCAAGAATTCATAAATGAAATAATGCTTACCCCCTAGGAGCTTTTGCTGTGAAAATACATTACTTTATGGCTTGCTCTCCCTTTGGTTTTATTGCCTTTCAAAATAAGAAGAGAGGAATTAACATTTGTTGAATGCTTATTATATGACGAACAATAAGGTAGGTTCTTATGGGATGTACTATCTTATTTTGGTCTCTCTTAGACCGTGTGAAGCTGGGATTATTGTCATTCATTGAAGACACAGAAACTAAGTGGACATACATGCCCGTTACCTCACTACCCAAGCAGTCAGTGAGAGAGCCAGAGTCACCTAGCTCATACTCCTACTGAACATTCTGCTATCTTCATTAATAACTTCCTTGGACAGTCACTTAGTATAGTTAATCTAGGTAGGTAGGTGGATTGGAAGAGCCATGATATTCTGTGACTAGAACAGGAGGTAGAACAGAGTAGGAACTCTGTAGCATGATTGACTGCAATTCCAACTTTCAGTCACTATTCACTTTTTATGTACCATAAATAATGCACTTCCCGCACCACCCCAGATGCTTAGGTTCTAACAGTGAACAAAATATTAAAACTTCTCTGCCCCCATGGTGCTCATATTCTAGTGGGAGGAGACCAATAAAATAAATACTGTAAACATGCAAGAAATATATAAATATGTAAGACTGGTAAATAATATAGAAGATAGACTATAGAAAAAGAAACCGACAGTAGGATCTAAGTCAGTCACAGCTTCGTGGTCGGCTTTCCGTAAGCAGAATTGCTACCTTGGGCTGGTTGAATTCCAAGAGAAAGGAACGATTCGTGATATTTTAGTTAACCTATTATACTCTTACCCCAATAAATATTTGTTTCTCATGTTTAAAAGCATGAAAATAACTCATGGACCTTCTAATTACTTCTCTGAACCTCTAGGTTGGGAATCATTTACCTGTTTTGTTTTGTTTTGTTTTCATTATCTTAATTAGTCCTGAAACCTCAGTTATAAGAGATCAGATATGCAAACATGGAGGACAAACAAACAGAAGAGTGAAAATTCAAGAGTGGGTGGTTTGAAAATGCATGCAAGAGGCAAGCCCATTTCTTCACTCATATGATCCTCTCTTCACTTGATTACGAGTGAAAGTTGAGTGAGATCTTTGGGGCACCTGAGTGGCTCAGTCGTTAAGCTTCTGCCTTTGGCTCAGGTCATGATCCCGGGGTGCTATGATCCAGCCCTGCATCGGGCTCCCTGCTCGACGGGAAGCCTGCTTCTCCCTCTCTCACTCCCCCTGCTTGTGTTCCCTCTCTGGCTGTGTTTCTCTCTGTCAAATAAATAAAATCTTAAAAAAAAAAAAAAAGAAAGAAAGAAAGGAAGGAAGAAAGTAAGTTAGTTGAGTAAGGTCTTATCCATGGGCAATGTAGGAAGACTATTGTATCAAGATACACGGCCAATAAAGCAGGTTTGTCCAAGAACTCCGGGACATTTATTTACTGTCAAGGACATTTATTTCCCAGAAGCACCTAGCTTAGTAACCTCTGGAATGAAGAAAACCCCAACAAAGAAAATGCAGTGAGCTCTGATCATGGAGTTACCACCCAACTTTAAGGCCAAGCCGGCTGCATTTCCCAGCAGCCCCCACAGGTCGGCTCTGTCTGGAGAGTCTGGAAGGCCCCATCAGCCTCGGCGCTATTAGCACAGACAGACTTGGAAAGATCTGGATCAAGAGAAGTGAAGCCGATGGGTCTTCTGGACTTGAATCCTTTTCCTAAGAGCAGGAAAAGAAGTGGGGAGGCATTTTGTGTCTCAGGTCAGGGAAGAATTTCCTCTCCCTAACCCAGTGCTTGGAGGGCTCTGAGCCCCATCCTTTCCAGATACTGGTCTTATCTCATGATTTCTTTAAGGATACATAAGGAATATAGAATGAGAGCTCAAAAAACTACATTCCATATGAAAGAAGAGAAATAAGCTGAGCCCCTCCACCTCCCTTTAAGTCTCCTGTGGAGCAAAGGGAACTGATCAGCAGGAGAAGGTAAATCAGAATAATTCAGTCTGTTCTACCATTTCCCTGTGGCCATCCTCCTAGGACTGTTTGTCACTAGCTGTTTTTGAAGAGCAGGCCCCCCTCTGACTCAGATCCCTTTCATCCTTCCCTGTGCAAGGCTAGGTGTGCTAAATGTGCTGGGGAAGACGACAGACCCGCGTCGCCGGTGTCCCTCATGGAAGGGAGCAAAGCAAATGCAGGTCTAGGTGATGTGTCTTTTCCTCTCTCATGCCTTTTCGCCTGGGCAATATTAATGGGGCTGAATATAGCTATATTTAGCAAACAAACAAATCAACAAACAAAAGCAAGAGTCTGTCCTCATTTGGAATTACTAACCAAGCCCTTCCCTGTAGTTCACAGCCTTCAGCTTTTTCTCAAACATCCCCTTCTCAATAGATTTCCCTGCCGACCCTACCCTGATCCTCTTTAGTCTGTTCTTCATTTCTTTTTCCATCACACCTTTGTTTTTTGTGGTTTTTGGGGTTTTTTTTTTGTTTTTTTAAGATTTTATTTATTTATTTGACAGAGAGAAACACAGCCAGAGAGGGAACACAAGCAGAGGGACTGAGAGAGGGAGAAGCAGGCTTCCCGCCAAGCAGAAAGCCCAATGTGGGGCTCGATCCCAGGTCTCCAGGATCATGACCTGAGCCGAAGGCAGTCGCTCAACCAACTGAGCCACGCAGGCACCCGTTTCCATCACACCTTTGATTTGCTAACATATTCACCAGTGCCCTCAGCATACTATCATTCCACTTTCCTGGGTTTTAGTGAGTCCTACACAGATAACTTGGCTGAACTACTAAAGATTAGAAGTGCACTAATCACAGTAAAATAAAATGCAAAACAGACGGAATTTGATATGTGATAAGGACACGCACCATAGTTACTGTGCCTGTGTGTCGGAGGGGGGGTAACTAATCATAAATAGTATGACAGATCTCACAATGACCTTAGTGGTACACATTTTTTTTTTTCAGACAAATCTTGTAATATTTCTCTATGTCTTGTTACAGGTCTAATGACTATAGCCAACAGGGATGGTAACAGATTTCCCTGAATATATAAACAGATAGAATCCCTGCCTTATTTTTCTAAAACTTCCCCCATCATTCATGCCTCTTTTCTATCTATATTCTCATAACACACACTCCCCCTACCAGCCATACCCCATACAACTTGAGAATCCCAGGAACCCCATCAAGGGTCTGACCTCTAGTTTCCACTATAATTAACAGGCTCTCTGAGGTTTCCCACCTGGATCACCTCTACTTGTTCTCTTGTGCCTCGGAGCAATGGGACCCCATGGAGGTGGGAAAAGGGAAAAGAAAAAAGAGAGCAGAGGTATTCAAGACAAGCCTATTCACCTACATCCTATTTTATCAAAGGCTACCCTCTAACTGTCCAAATACACTTGGATAAATAAAAGCTAGAGCCAAAAGTTTTGCCTTTTTGACCTTCATGCCTGAGTACCTAGCAGGAAAACTGCTATTAACTACCACCCTTAAATCATTCTCAATGTGGCCTTCTGCTGAAGTCCTCACCCCAAGCTGTAATTACTTCTTGTATCTTCAAAGGTTTCTCTGACCATCACTGTCCCTTCTTTCTCCCCACCCCCCCTTAAAAGCTGTACTTTCTGGAAGAGATAAACCCTCTCTGTTTGAGGGTGCGAGCTTCTATATAAGACAGCGGGAAGTTAAATCAGGTACGACAGCACCCGGAGCAAAAACAGAAAAACAGTTCATAAATTTCCAGGAAAAACACACGAAAAATATTGCTATGGAAGGCCTGCTGCAGCTCAGTAGAGCTAATAATTTTGCCCTATATTTACATAGCACTTTAATCACTTACAAACCATTTCCCCCTAATTACCCCCACTTAATTATTTCATCCAGTGCTGGCATGATTATAATCCCTTTACAGACAAGAAAACTGAGACTCGGAAATTTCTTAAGATGTGTTAAGATGTGCTGTTGGTCTTATAGTGTTAGATGGGACAATCTTTTGCTAAAAAAATAAAATAAAATAAAAATTAAAAACTAAGAATTTCAAGATGGCGAGAGCAGAGTATCAAATCAAGTGCGGATCCCTTCTAAGTGTGGGACTTGTGTGATGCGGCAGGCCACACACTCATGAAGCCAAGCTGTTGTTGGATGGAGGTGGACCACTGAGACTTAGATCTTTGAAGCCGACGTCCATCTGTCCATCTTGCCATTACCCTCCATCCATGCATCATGATGCTGTTCAGTGGTTAGCCTCCAACCATTGGGCTTAGAGCAACCATGGTGGTCACTTGTCTTTCCAAAGGTCTATGATCTTTTCCCTCCAGATCCTTGAGCTCTTGTGGACAATGATCTCTATGACCATCCTGACAATAAGGAAACATGCGGGTGCACTTCTTTCTGTATTAAAATTGTGAATGCTATCTCCCATTCTTTAAAAGAAATCCCATATTGTTTATCTGCCTTCCCCTCCTACCTTGATTTAATCTGTTATTTAAGTCTTATCATTTGGAGAGGGAAAATTAAAAAGAAAAAAAACAACAAAGAAAGGATAAAAGAAAGAGGGAGAGAGGAAGGGATGGAGGGAAGAAGAGAGATTGAGAAAGAAAAAAAAAAGGAAGAAAGGAAACAAAGAAGGGAAGAAAGAGAAAGAGAGAAAAGAAGCCCGAGGAGCTTCATGGTGCCCAGAGAGCACCAGATCTCCCTATTATCAGTGGACTTCTCTTCAAGGATGAACCACTTTGCAATTTGTATGGCAAAGACACGTTTTTGAAACCAAACTGGTTATTATTGTGGAGCCCCCTGCCTCAAGCAATAGTCTGAATGTTTTTCTCCCTGAAATCTGAACATATTCATCAGACTGCGTGGCACTCCTGGACTTGCAATTAATCATGGCTCGTTTCAAGCTTTGTTAATTAATACCGAGGGCAGGGACCCAGTGGAGGTCCCAAATTTCATCTGCAGTGTTTTGAAATTATTATAATCTGCTAGCAGAAGAGATGTTGGATTTTCAATAGTCCCTTGTTTTTTAAAATTCCGATGCTGCATTGCCAAGAAATTAAAAGAAATAGTGCGATGGTCTTGGTGAAGGCGCTCCCCAGAAATAGCCTGTTACTGCTGCTGTGAGATGACTTCTGGCCAGCAGAGGGAGTAGCACTGAGCTCTAAGCACTGTGTTTTCAGAGCTCTACAGAGTTCATGATTTTAAAGATGGAGAGAGAAAACCAAAGAGGAGAGGAACCAACCGGCAGCTTCTGGTAAGGACCGAATCAACCCGTGTGAGGGGCACCCAGTGGAATCCGGTTTGGTGAAACTGCAAAGAAACAGTTCATTTTTCTTTTTCTCACCTTTGAACTACTAAACAGGAAGAATCCCTGGTTATATTTTTCACCCAGTAAGAGAGAGGACACTATTAACGCAGAATGATCCCACAAGGAATAAGGAAAGGGGTTTATCTGAAATTTTGCTCAGTGGCTCACAAGGCTGAGATTACTGTTTCCTTCTGTGCTTCAGTTTCCTGGGTTGCTTTCCTCTTTAATCAACAGCAAGATGGACACATCTGCTTCTGATGAGTATTTATTTTTCGCAACCCAAACATCAGTCGCGACACTAGCTTACCGTAATTTTTACTCCTGCTTCCTACTACTGTTTCGTGTGTTAGTGCAACTGTTCAAAAATCTGGGTTTTGAAATGAACCTTAAGAGGATAAATGCTCTGTAGTTATTAATAGAACAATCCCAAAATGTTCCAGAAAAATATAAGATTTATGCAAAAACAAGTATTTATGGGTAAAGGTCTCCAGGGGAATTACTGCCTAAAATGCTTAGCGCAGCTCCATAAAGCCTTCTTTGTTGGAATCTTCAGGCTTGTTTTCTCACACTGTCTGTTCCACTCTGCCATCCCAAAGCTCCTGCATCCCCAGACACCTTGACTTTTATCTGGGACTCCTCACATGACATCCCCTTAGCCTTGAATTCCATCCAAACTCTGTTCATACTTTAAGACCCAACACAAAACTCACCCTCTACCTGTGAAGTCTCCTCTGTCTCTTGCAAGAGCTTCTGCTCAAGAATTGTATACATTTAAGCTACATATTTGTCCCTGCCCTTATCCCACTGCTTTCTAAATGATGTGAATACATCTTCTTTATTATTCATGTGTACATTCATATAATACATCTCGATAGGTAATAAATCGATATAAAGATAATAGGTCTCTACCTCCAGGCTTTAAGGATGGCCAAAAATGCTGTCCTTGTCTTTTTCATCTTTTATATACTCAACCCCTCAGCCAGTGTCTGTGATGTAGTATGTGTTGGCTACATAGTGCTTGAATGAATCACTTGAATGAATAAGTAGAGGTCAGTCTAGGTGTATCTTATTTTATAAAAGGAAACGAAAGTATTCATAGTGTAAGTTGCTTGTCTAAACTCACACGATTAATTCATCAAATACACTTGGCACCATTCCAAGGGATAACGTGCTCATTTCTAAAGGAAACAACCTCAGACAAATGTCTGTTCTTTGGACCTGTGTGATCAGCATGAAGTCACATACTTTTATGCATGGGGTCAGGGAGGGGGAAGGAATGACGACTATGTCAGTGAGCCATGAGTGGATAATATGGAGAACCACGAATACAGCCCAAAGTCAGGCTGTCTGGGAGGTGTGGCACAATTTAAGAGTGAGTGTATCTGAATTCTCTTAGATAGGTGAAAAGCTTTAAGTTAGAGGGCTAACGAGTCTCGTCTCTGCAGTCCCCAGTTTGAGACCCAGGGAGAACAGTTTGGAGATTTATATGGAAAAAAAAAAAAAACAACAAACAAACAACAAAAACAACAACGAAAACCCTAGTCCAAACTGAGGTATTGTTTCCACAAACAAATAGCCACAAATATTTTCCAGATGAGCAGATGGACCAGTCCATTTGGGCTCATGGCTATGCTCTCAACTTCAAGTCTTAGCATTTACTAGGAGACACAGGCAGAGTTCCCTGCTCTAAGATGATATCTCAGCCTTTTCAAGGACATTGACCATAACAGGAAAAAGCAAAGCTGGTTTGAGAGAGAGGAAAAGAAAGAAGCCTGAAGCATGCTTCCAGTGACAGATGCCTTCTACCCTTACCTCACTGTCCAAAATGTACCAGGGGACTGAAGGGGGCGGGGGCTTTCTAGCAAGCCTGAGATCTCAGGGGAGACAGAACAGGATGCTGTATTTCAATGTTGCTGGATCTTCCTGTCATACAAAAGAAGTCCCAAACCCAGATACTCGTGTGTTCTCTCTTGATTTTTTTTTTTTTTTTTAATAGTCAATGCCTATCTCTCTGTGCGGAACAACCCAGAATAAAACCCGTCCGCAGGCCAAATCTGTGCTGGGAACTACAGACTTCTGACTCTGGCCTTAATCTACATGCACCTAGAGGGATTCATATGATATTGCAACAGGAGAAGAAAATTCTACCTCCAAGACACTTTTTCGGGGAATGGTGGATGTCCATGTGGGGGAATGGGGAGGACATATGTATTTTCCCCTAAGCAGTTAAGGAATTCATAGAATTTCTCCTGCATTCTGTCCCAAAATAACCCTGCCTCAGGATAATAGGACAAACCATAAATGCTGCATTTCTGAGATGGTCTCAATTTAAAATTACCTTATGATGAGTCAATTCATGTAATAAATAGTGCGTCCTGGTTCGAGAGTTGGGAGATCCAGGGACAGTGGCCATCGTTCTTTTGTCATAAATGTGATCACAGGGTTAGTAGTCGACAGATCTCTGTGGCACGAAACTCTGCTTCCTCAAGGGCAAACGCTTTCCTCCACAGCTCTGCGAGGAGACTGTGGCCATCCTCTGACTCTTGGGACATCCCAGTACCTGTGAATTTTACAAGGTGGGAGTTTTCCACATAGGGTAAATGGCCAGGGATCGAGCTGAGTCTCCTGATGGAGACGGCTGCTGGGTAGTCACGGTGAGAGGTGCTGTTTGCTGTTGGAGGGAAGTCTTCCTGAGTCTCCAGCTGGCACCAAGAGGTGGCGACTGGCGGTGGCTTGGGCTGAGTCTGCCTGCCGTAGGGTGGGCTTCCGATGGAGGCTCAACGCCACGTAGCATCAGGATATTCAGCCAATGCTGCTTCCCCACCTGCCCCAGCCCCCTTGTCCTCGGCAATCCTGAACCCCCTTCTCATCTTTTCTCCTGTATCTCTCTCCCTACTCTAACCCAGGGGACCCTCTGTCTTTGCTATTGGAAGAAATGGAGAAGGAACCCTTTCCTCTCTTCAATGACTCTAGATCTTTCCCTCAGAGAAGGGAACGTTCTCACTCAAAAGTAATGCTTGTGTTTCTCAGACACTAGTACCACTGGGTTCTAGATTTGGGCATTTGAAAGACCCAAAGTTCAGAAATGCAGAGACACTTCCCTGCTCTCTGCCCCATTACACCCTTCTCTGAGGCAAATCCACGGAGCAGTGGGGGGGCTGTCAGCTCTCTTTTCTGTCGGGCAGGACCAAGCCCTGCTCCCGCCACACCAATAAAACCGGTCTCAGGCCTCGGGGATTCACCCCAGGAAATCTCCAAACAAGCTTTCGATTGAGTATGTCACTGAATGTCCAAAAAGAAGACTCACGAAAAAGCAGCAGGATGAGCGATGCAAGAAGGGGTGGGCAAGACGGGGGGAAAGGCAGTGGTGAGCCAGCTGAAGCAAAGGGCCTCTGTGGGCTCAGCTGAGGAGGGCCATTGCTTTTGCTTCCTGACTGGCTCCCTCCTGATATAGAGGCCTGTACAAATCCTACCTTCTCTTCTAAGCCCCTTTATCCCTGGAGCTTCACGCAGTGTCAGGAGAAAAAGCCGCCGCTGTGTAAAGAAAGCAGCAAGTCAGAGGGAAGAGAGCACAGAACAGCGAGCTTTTCAAGGCATATTAAAGATCTCACTGAGCTCAGGCGAGGCCCAGCATCACAGCCTTTCGTCCTTCTCAACGCCTCAGTCCTCCCTGGGACACAAGTAGAGAGAGGCGTGTCCGATGAAGAGGCTCAAGGGTGAGGACTGTGAATGGCAACCTGCCATCTGAGGGAAGGGATGAAGGCTCTCCTAACTGAAGCCAATTCCTTTATTACCTGGCCATTGAAAGGGAACTGCTCCGGGAAGAAATGTCTGTCTCCATGCTCCCCTGTTAAAATGCAGGGCACGGGCGGGGGGGGGCACATTGACCGCGGAGAGTCGCATACATACAGATGCACATAGGTACATATAATATGGAGGGGGGGAGTTAAGAAAAACACAAAGAAGGAAACATTCTTCTGCCTTCCAGAAACTTACAATCTCAACAACCTTGCAATCCACAAGCAAAGTGCATCTACATTAGTAATATATATTTACATTCAGAAAGTACACATATGGTACTTTCAGATCTTGCTTGTAATATGACTAGAAGGGGTCTGACTTTGGTCTGAATTCTGACTTTTCCACTTACCAATAGCTGTGCAAGCTTGGACAACTCACTCAACCTCCTAAACTTCTTAGAAAAATCCCTAATCCATGTTCTGTAAATTGTACTTATTTTTATTGTTTAGTATTATTACCGGTACCATTATTACTTTCATTATGGAGTGGCAGAGGACTACACAGTGCACACAGCTATGTAGCCCCCCAAAGTATTCTACCAAGACCAGCCTGATCACCAATATTTACTAATTTGCATGGTTTTTCATGTGACTAGTCCCCTAACTGAAGTCTGCCCGTACTCTGTTTTACTTCTACTCCAAGCCGTACTCTGTTTCCAAAGTTATCTTTCTGAAATAGGAATCTATTTGCCACATTAATCCACTCCTCAGACCTCCAAAAGCTCTCTTATGCCTACAGAATAAATTCTAACCCCAGTGGGGGGCTCTTGAGAAAGTAGTTAATCTTCAAGGGGGAGGAGAAGGACTAGAGAGAAGATAGGGCCATATCTAAGTTTAGGTTTTCACTTTTAAAACTTTGAAAAGTTTTTTGTTAATGTTCTGCAAGAAAGAAGACAATGACCAAAATAGGCCCAAGAATATCTTCACTCATTCATTCGATGGTTATTTATTGAGCACCCAGCTCTGTGCCCTATCCTGGAGATCCAGCAGTGAGAAAGACAAAATATGTTCTGCCTTCATGCAACTTACATTTTATTGGGGAACAAAGACATAAACTGACAAATAAATAGATAAGATGGTGGTACATGATGACAAAATTCAAGCTGAGGGCTCAGAACCCTTCTGAAGGTCAGGATTCAGGCACAACCCATGTGTCCATGTGCTGATCCAAGTGGATACAAGAGATGTCAACGTAAATACCAGTCTATCATGACTAGAGCTAAGCATGAGGATCCTCATGCCCACATATTTACAAATTCTGCCCTCATTTCCTGCTGGCCCTCCTTTGTTGCTTCCATTGATCTATAGGTCTGAACTTCTCTACAGAGAGCTCTGTGACTGCAGCCCTCCTTTGTCTTGTAGTCAAATAAACCAGTGCAGGGACAACTGGACTTCCCTGGACAGTTCCTCTCTCTAGCTGTTCTTCCGAACACCACAGGAATAAGGGAAAGTAGTCAGTGATGAAGGAGCCAATCAACCAGGATCACGTTTCCAGGATTTGGGCATGGTTTATCACCTGGAATCCTAAAGCTCTCCTTCACTTGATGGATGGAAATATTTATCTTGCCAGGCATTACACGCACATTATTGATTTTAATTTTCAAAATATCCCTACAAAACAACTATTAATGATTCCCGTTTCAGAGACTGAGAAATGGAGGACTTGAATCATTCTTCTAAAGCATCACAGCTGGTAGTGTTGAGCGGCATGGTACCACCACCATGAAACCAGGATGCCCCGGCTTTAGCTATTGAAGCCCGGGTGCCGTGGTGACTAGTGCAGGTTCTTCTCGGTGCGTCTGGATTTAGATCTCTGAGCTACCACTTGCTGGAGTAACAAGAGTTACTCAGTCACTTTGAGCCTTGGCTTTCCTATCTGTAGAAGAGAGAAAACAATACCTGATTCATCAACTTGATTTGAGTTAAAGATTGCAGGAGATACCCCATGGGAATCACTTAGCACAGTAATGGGAACACGCTGTGGAGCACACACAATGTATTTCAGCTATTAGCAATGCTATTGTTATTATTATTGCTACCTGATTCCCTGAACTATATTTTACCTAGCAAATTAGATCTCTGTTATGTTAAGGTCTCCTGAGCCAGCTCCTGCTGCTGAGGTCCCCTAATGTCTCCCTGAGGTCTAATGACAGCAACCACCAGGCTTGGTGTCTTTCCCACATTGGCCACCCCACCGGCCCAAATCAGATATGCAGACCACTTACCTCAGCTTCATAGAAAGACTCTTAACTACTAAACCCTAACCTCGGTCTCAAGTATTTTCTCCACTTCATTTAGCACCACCTGTTGCCCTTATCACCATGAAATAGATCAAATCTTATCAAGCACCTACTTTGAAAATTAACATTTCCCGGGGCACTTGGTGGCTCAGTCATTAAGTGTCTGCCTTCAGCTCAGGTCATGATCCCGGAGTCCCAGGATCAAGCCCTGCATCGGGCTCCCTGCTCCACGGGAAGCCTGCTTCTCCCTCTCTCATTCCCCCTTCTTGTGTTTCTTCTGCAGCTCTGTTTCTCTCTGTCAAATTAATAAATAAAATCTTTAAAAAAAAAAAGAAAAAAGAAAATTAACACTTCCCACCCCCCCCAAAAAAAATCTATGCAAAATTCCATGGCTGTCATTTGAATTTTCAAAAACTATTGTCAGTCTAACTTTCTAATGTTGATCTCATTACTTCATTCAATCTATACCCCCATTAGTAACTATGTTGTCAACATGTTGGGAACCTCTTCATTCAGTCCTTTTCTCCCTTTCTTCTTTCCTTCCTTCCTTTTTTCCTTCCTTCCTTCCTTCCTTCTTTCTTTTTAAGATTTATTTGTTTATTAGAGAGAGAGAGAGAGAGAAAGAGAGAGAGAGCAGGGGGAGGGGCGGATGGAAAGTGGGATAAGCAGACTTCCCGCTCAGCAGGGCTTTTCTTTTCTTTTTTTTCTTTTGCTCCAAATATTTTATTTATTCATCCAACACACAGGGAGATCACAGATAGGCAGAGAGGCAGGCAGAGAGGTGAGGGAAACAGACTCCCTGCGGAGCAGAGAGCCCAATGTAGGGCCGATCCCAGGAACCTGAGATCATGACCAGAGCCGAAATCAGGAGTCAGACACTTAACAGACTACACACCCCAGATGCCCCCATCCGGGCCTCTCGTAAAGCTGTACCTTTCTCTAAATGCCTTTGCTTACCTCTCTGTACACCTACTAAGTTCACATCACCACCCTTTAAGACTCAAATTATATTTAAGTTTGTCCAAAGCTTAGCTAGTCCTCCTACCAGGCTAGAATTGATTAAGACAATGCAGAAAGAGCACAGTAGAGGATCTAGTTCCTGCTCCAGAGCAGCACAAGCCCACATAATAACTTGATGCCATAGTTTCCTTGGGTTGTAGAGTATTGCAAACGGGGAAATATCCAATCTGTTGTTTTCCCAATTCCTTCTAGAGGTGTAAACTGTGAAATGAGCCACCCTTATTTAGACTCAAAAACTGGGAGGCACATACCTGACTTGAGAGTAACATTTGATAAAATATGTTTCATTGTGTAATAGGAAACAAAGAAGGCTGACCAAACCAAACAAAACCTTGGACTGATTATTTTCAATGTGACGTGACTTTAGCACATACTGTGCTTCATTGAATTGGCAAATGTCATCTTTTGTTTTGGGAGAGAGAGGGAGGAAGACAGAGCATGAGCAGGAGGGAGGGAATCTCAAGCAGACTCCATGCTGAGTCCCGAGCCCCACATGGTGTTCCATCTCATGACCCTGAGATCACGACCTGCATCAAAACCAAGAGTTGGATGCTTAACCAGCTCAGTCACGCAGGCTCCCCAGTCAATGGCATCTCTTAAGTCCAGTTTCCAGAACGTGATATTGTCCTGCGTAATTCTGAGAAAGACATTCCAATGGCATATTTAGCTTTCTCCCATAAAAGAAATCCCCGGGTATAGCATTTGTTCTCGGCACTGCTCACATGCACTGATGATCTTATTCTACGGCAGACATTTTTGCTCATGCTTAATCTTTTGTGCTTGATTTTAAATTCCTAAAAGCCAGGGCCCATATCTAACCTCTTGGTGAGACATCACAGAGAACATTAAAAACTCCTACATGTGTTAGTCACATGGAGGGTATTTTCTGAATGCCTGCTACAAGTGGAAAGGATACATCATGGACTTTGGAGTCAGTCTCTCTTGGGTTTGGTTTGACTTTTATCTCTGCTGGAATGTGATTCTGTTCTACTACCTAATCATACCCATTGTATAGAATTGTGAACAAAGTTAGGATGAGGTTTGTAAAAATCTAGGTCTTTGTGTCTGCCACATGGTAGGTGAACTATTAGAATAGATACTATTGTAATTCTATGTAACAGGACAAAATTTTTTTTGATGTATCAATGACTTTTCCCTCCACTATCCTCTGAAACAAACTCTTTAATTTCCCAGTCTTTGAAAAAGCATCATGCCTGGGGTCCCTGGGTGGCTCAGTCAGTTAAACATCTGCCTTTAGCTGAGGTCATACTCTCCAGGTCCTGGAATCGAGCCCCACATCGGGCTCCCCACTCAGGAGACAATCTGCTTCTCCCTCTTCCTCGGCCCCTCCCCACACTCATGTTGTCTCTCTCATATAAATAAATAAAATCTTTAAAAAATAAAGAAAGAAAAAAGAAGGAAGGAAAAATCATCATGCTTTGTCACCACAATGCTTGGGCTTTTTCTAGTGTTGGAATGGGAGAGGGCAAGAAACAGAAGAACAATTACCACTTTGGCCAAGACCAGGGAGGAGCAGCCAGTCCGTGCTAAGCCGACAATGATGAAAGCAGGTTGGGGAGGTGAGGGGCTTGGGAGACATTGCTGTGGTCTATGTCTCACCTGGAATTTATAAGTGTGGCTGTGGCCTATATATTCCCTCCTAATTCTGATTCTTTGTGAATTATTTCTAAGTTGCCTCTTTGGCTTGTTCGGCATTGGCACCTGTAGGTCACAAATCCTGAAACACAAATAATATGACTAAATGATAAATGTTACTAACTACCACAGTCTCCATCACGTGGTCAAGAATACACAGATTCAGAGGAACAAACTAAGGCAACATTTACTTTCTGCAGCAAAGGCTTCTTCCCTGGCACACACACACCCACAAAGCTCCCCCCCTTCCCCCCCACACAACCCCCTGCCTCCCCACCACAGGAAATGATTTGTGGTCTTGATAACATGCAAGAAATAATCGTAAAAATGTCCTCAAGCTCCCAACATGTTGCAGTTCTTTATTGCTTGGTTTTTGGTCTATGTCTTCAGCTCCCTCGTTCTTAATCTCTTATAGCCAAGCCTGCTGAATTCTGGACCATTAGGCGAGGACTTTAGGGCTAAAAATTATCAAGGAGAAGTAGACAGACCAAGCAGGCTGAAAAAGCCCATTTTAATTTCCTGAAGTTCCAAAAGCCTGTAGAAATCCCAGGCCTCTGAGAGATGATTTTATCTGTGTTCATTCATTCAACAAATATGGACTGAGATGATACTTTTGACAGTAGTTGAGTGCTTTAGGTACATGGTTATATTTTACTCCTCCAAAGCAATGTGTTAGATGGGAATGTCATCCCCATTAGAAAGATCAAGACACCGAGGATCCTAGAGAAGTTGTAACTTGTTCTTAACAAACAGCTAATTAGAGGTAGAGTACTGACGCCAGGTCATGGGATCTCAACCTTGTAGTGTTGGCATAGAGTATAACCAGAAATGCCCTGAAGAACATCTATGGGAATCCTTTGCAGGAGTCTATGGGAGCCTTAATTTGTAGGGCCCTTGTTCATATAATATTTAGACTTTGGTTATGGCAACAACAGAGCATTAAGCCAAGAGACCTTCTAAACATGGAGTCCTATGTGCCTACACAGGTCCACCAGCCCAGTGAGACCCCCTCTGCTTATCCAGCTCTGGCATCCAACATGCATCCAATGGGTTTACCTTCCCCAGGAACAAACAACTAATAATGAAGTTTGGGTTCTTTTTTTAAATTCAGCTCTCCCTGTGTTTTAATGGATTTATTGGCAACCTTAGTTGTAGAAAGAAGGGTCTGCTCAAATGGTAAGTTGACAAAAACTGGACTTCCTCCTACCAGCCTGAGAAAGCCCCATGCTGCCGAAGTAATCACATCA
Organism: Spilogale gracilis; assembly: GCA_004023965.1. Lineage (NCBI taxonomy): Eukaryota > Metazoa > Chordata > Mammalia > Carnivora > Mephitidae > Spilogale > Spilogale gracilis. Next base: position 61,410 of record PITA01001800.1, read on the forward strand.
ACTTGAGCTTCAACATAGCTGTCCCTTAAACAACTTCTTTTGGGGAAGTATTGGGGGCAGGTGGCAGTGGGGAGATCCTAAAAGAACAAAAATGAGACAAAACACATTGAAAGAAAAGAAAAAACTCCTTTCAAGGTAAGAAGGATCAGCCACTCTGTACACCACAGAATAAAAATGGCATTCATGGCCACCTAAGCAGGCTCGTGCTCACTGCCTTTCAGCAGTTATCCCATTTGCTGAGATTTGGGCTTTAAGGATGTTTTGTACTATTACATAAGTAATATATTTAATGTATAGCAGTATCTTAAGCAGAGCTAGCAAAGCCAATAGGGTATAGTGCCAATACTATACATTCTCTCTATTGTATTTATTCATTTATTTCATAGAATGCATTCATTGAGTATCTTGCACTGTGGCAGTTAGAAGCTCTTACAAAATTTAAGCGACACATTTATTATCTATGGCTACTCACAACTATTGCCATTAAAATCTAGTTACTGCCACACCATAGGACTTTTTTCCTACTGGATTTATCAGAAGTCAGGCTAGTTACTCAATCATTTCCTACTGGCCTCTGCTGTCCCAAAGCATTCCAGAAGTTGAGAGTCTAGCCAGCCTGAGAAGTCCAAAGGAGCCATTAGGGCATAAATCTTAATACAGAAAGTATCACTAAAATCAATAGGATTTGGCAGGTCCTATCATATATCAAAGAATGCAGAAAACAGGAAAGAAGTAACAGTCACCCTCTGTGACTTCATACCGTAGTTCATTCACCTGTCACTCAAGCTAGGCTTGAAGTCAGGAAATGTTCTTGCTTTATTCCAGCAGTGACCATATATTATAGGTTTTCTGGGACAGTCTCAATTTCAAATATTCTGTCCTGTTGTCCCCATAAGTGTACTTGGACTTGTCGGGCCCTGTGTCCTGAATTTTTGGTCAAGGAAATATGTTCTCTGTGCTTATTTCTCATCATATCCATAGTGAAATTGAGCTGTGTAACCTTTCATGAGTATCTTAAACCTCGCTGGGCTTCCAAATTTGTTACCTGAAAAATACTGAGGAAGTGAGGAGGCTGACCAGAGTCCATCATGTCCTTGTCCTTGTTTTTTATTATCGTTGTTGTTTGTGTGTGCATGTGTGTGTGTGCGCGCGCTTAAGTACAAGAACATATTTTTTAAATAGTATCTTGCGTGGAACCATAATACATAAAAGCGATGAAAGCAAAGATAATCTGGTTGAAACAAGTGATTCGCCTCCTCACACACTTGGGGAAGGTGTCCTGTTAAATATTTCCTTTGAAATCTCAGCCTCTGAAACATGCAGTTTGAAAATCTGTAATGTCCCCTTCTAATGGATGCAGGGGGCCCCTGAAAGGTGTGCTGAGTACCTAGCCAGTGACTGGTCAGGCACGGAAAAGCAGGAAGGAAATACAGAGGTTAGAAGACACAGCTTTTCAGAGGGACTCTTGTCCACATCTACCGAGAATCATAAAATGTATCTGTTATTGGTCTATTTTCTCGTGCACTGGATCACCAGAGAAGTGATGTGTGACTCCCTTGGAGGTAAGGGGCAATGCAGACCCATGCAAGATGCTCTGTCTGGGCATCAGAAGACTTGAGATCTGGGCTTGGTTCTGCTACAAACTACATTGGCATGTGATTTCACTTGCCTGGATGTCCATCTCCTTCTTTCTTTCTTTTAAGACTTATTTTATATCTTCTGGAGAGAGTGTGGTGGGGAGGGGCAGAGGAAGAGGGAAGTGAAACATAAGCAGACTCCATGCTGAGCACAGACCCCAACCTGGTGCTTGATCTCACGACCCTTGAGCTGAAACCAAGAGTCAGAACCTCAACTGACAGCACCACCCAGGCACCCCTGGATCTCCATTTCTAAAACTCCAAAAATTCTCATTGGCAATACATGACCAGAAAGATCTCTTCCACCTTCAACAAATCCCATGCTAACCCTAAGAGATGTAAAACATTCGATTAGTAGTTCAACACCACTTCTAAACCCAAGGGGGGAGGATATATATATATATTTTACACATAATATATAATACATATTACATAAAATATATGATACATATAAAATTTTATATATCATATATTTTTTTAAAATTTTTATGTATTATATATATATAATTTTTTTAAATTATATATATAATTTTCTTTTTTCCCTATTTTCATCTGAGTCCAGTTCTCAGCTCTGTTCCATTGCATTGGCATTCTCTTCTGCTTGCCCTTGCCTGAGGTTCAAAAGATATAAACAGTAGTTTCACAAGAAATAAAAAAGTACTTTTCTTGTACTTGGTAGAAAGGCAAAAAGAGAAAAGAGAACAGAGTTTGGACTCAAATAAATGGCCTCACGTATTCACCTGCCTCTTAGAAACCTCAGAATAGGCAGATGATCTTGGAGTCTCCCTAAAGTGTTTACATCTAGACAGAAAGATAATTGAGTAATATAAGGGCTATCTTCAAGAGATTCAGGAGCTTTATCTCATTCATACATCACCAGGAAAACCTTAGATATTCCAGTTTTAATTGTCACTTGCTGTAATCAACGGCAGCTGCCCCTGGACATCCCAGGATTATCCAAGATCCAGGCAGAAGTCACACCAGTAACACAAACTTGGATTGACTCCACTCAATTCCCATGTACTGTTCTACTCTATTAGGTAGGTACCCTTTATTTTTTTTGGCCAAATATTATTAGATATTAGACACTGGTGTTATCAACAAACCCAATCCTCAGGCAAATTTTGTTCCTGCTAATGAATGACAGGGTCAAAGAAACAAATGGAGAAGCCCAGAAAATGTGTAACTGAAGGCCATCTGCTCACATGATGTGCTTTAGGATCAGTTATAAAATTCCTCATGTTAAGTTTGCAATTTTATACGCAGAAAATGCAGTGTTCACATTAGACACAAAACCAAACAGCTATCTCCAAACACACTTGTGCCCTTCTGACTTCGTCCCAGTCCAGTGAAATCACACAGTATGGGAAATCTAAAACAATGTTTCTCAAACACTAATGTGTGTAGAAACTACTTGGGGGACCTTGACAAAGTGGAGACTATGATTTAGTGGGTCTGGGGAGAGAACAAAATGCTGCAGTTCTAGCAAGCTCTCAGGCGATACTGATTACCAAGCTCCCAAGAGTCTACCCATGCTAAGTTTCAGAGGACTCAAAATGAGTTACCATGAGTACAAGTTATTTTGGTATGTGGGCTCTCTAGTTAGACTTCCTGGGTTCAAATCCAAGACCTTTCACTTATCATCAATGTGACCTTAGGAAAACTGAATTTCTTCATGTTGTTATAAGGGTCGTATGAGTTTATATACACATGCTACATAAGAACACTGCCAGATATGCAGAAGGGGCTCAATAAATGTCAGTTGTTACTACTACAAGGGTAGATATTTTAAACCTCCACTGAAATAGTGGGAGATATTATGAGGTGTCTGGAAGCCAGGGTTGAGGATACATATATATTCCTATTTCTATATTCAGGAAATGATTTAAAGCAGCTGGTTGTTAATTGCTTTTGTCAAGCATGCATGTCCATAACAGGTGGCATGAATATCAATATACAAATATAGACAAGAACAGAACTAGCGCTGTGTATACCTCAAAAGATGAGCATACCCCAGCTCAAGATTATGTAATAGTGCTAAATGGTTACTCATAAAGTCATTTCATTGATGGGATTGATTAAAGTATTAAATTATTGTAGTTAGCTTATTTTTTGAAATTTTGCATTATTTGGATTTCAGTTAGATTACATTAGAATTTGAGCCTCAGTCTGGTTTTCAGGATAAACTGAGGACCCAACTGTGCATGCGTGTTTTCTGTTACAATCGCTAAATTTTCTTAGTACTATGAAGATCATATGAATAATGTCAGCAGACACTTAGATACTTAATTACTAGAAATTACAAGAAATTCCTATGAAGCAAAATCCTCGACAAAAGAGCCCAAAGTGTTTAAGTCTGAAAAATATTACATCTGGGAAATGAGGATAAAGCGGCAGAATCTAGGTTGACTCTGAGAAGTTTGACGGTGGACAGGATTTCTGTGTAAGCAGAATGTTATGAATGTGGTTTCCCTGAACAAATATATAATTTATTTGAGGCAGCAGGGCCTGGAGGCTAAAGCATAAGTCTAGGAAGCACTAAATCCCTTTACGAATCGTGAGCACTGATCTAAGACATGGTTACTTTTAAATCATTTCATCTTTCCAGTTCCCCATGTTGCAGAGGAAGGATTAAAGATAACCACCTCACCTCCAAAAAGCTCTGGCACAAATTACGGTTTAGAAACAGTTGTGAGGGACTATCACCAAGGAACACATATACGGCAAAAGGATGTTTACACACACCCATGCCAGTTGGAACATAAGTAAATGCCAGAGAAAATTGATGACAAATATCTCAAGGCAAAGTGTTTACTCTATGAGTGATGGAGAGGTGGTACCCTGCAGGAAGATGAAGGAAAGCATACCATATAAGCAGTATGAATGTGTGATTTAAAAGAAATGGCGCGTTGGGTCCAGGAGCTGGAGGAGGGGGCTAGTTAAGGGGTCTGCCGATCTAAAGTGGTAGAATTAAATACAAGGGGCAGATACTTGGTCCTTTGCTTATTTTCTCAGCAAAACTTCAAGCAGTGCACTATCTAGCAGAAGCACCAAATCAAATGAGACTTTTATTGTCCTTCATTTCAAGAAGCCCACAGCGCAGGGGTGGAGACACCCTTGCTAGATAATAATCACACTAGGAGATCATAAGTGTTATGGCGGAATCGTGTGCCAAGGTGCTGTAAGAGCAAAGAAGAGATGTAACAGGGGAGGGAGCAAGATTTCTGGAGATGAAGCTTGAATTGAATTTGAAGGATCGGGGCACCTGGGTGGCTCAGTTGGTTAAGCGACTGCCTTCGGCTCAGGTCATGATCCCGGAGACCCGGGATCGAGCCCTACATCAGGCTCCCTGCTTGGCGGGAAGCCTGTTTCTCCCTCTCTCGCTCCCCCTGCTTGTGTTCCCTCTCTAGCTGTGTTTCTCTCTGTCAAATAAATAAATAAAATCTTTTAAGAAAAAAAAAAAAGAATTTGTAGGATCAATCAGACTTTGCCTCATTGGGAGAATTCAGGATGTCACAGAACTCTCAGGTAGCCAAGCTGAGGAACACACTAAAGTTCCACCCCGTGATGTATACAGGGGTGTAAGTGAGTTCTCTCTAGAGCAAGGGAGGTTAGAATTGCAACAGAGACCTTTCCCTATGAGACATGGAGGGAAGTCACCAGAGCTTCCGAATGTTGTGAGGTTTTCAATTTATGAGTTTTGTGAAGGTCGGCCCCTTTGGGCCTCTGTGTTTGCCTCTCCTCCTCCAGGCAGAGGAGCTCTGTTTTTTGTTTGTTTGTTTGTTTTGTTTTGTTTTGTTTTCTCTCTCTCTTTAGTGTGTTGGTCAGCCCTGGATGAGTCCAATTCAAGAAGAATTGTGTAACCAAAGAAGTCCAAAAACCACCACACAGTATTCAGGAAAACCTTGCCTTAGTTAAGAAATCAGCCATCTACTTAAATATAAGTGTTCTTTTCCTGAGCAGATCAGAGCCCAAATGATTCTCCCTGACTTCCCCGGACCTATGCGTTCTGCCCCACTTAGCCTGACCACACAGATGTGCATCATGACTGAGGTCCCCAAGCATCTCCTCCTGAAGATGTACAACTCTACTCTTTGCTGACACTTAATGATAAATTATGGCTAGCAAATGACTACAACTTCCTGTTTTACCCTTCCAGGAGAACGCCCCTTCTCTGTTTTGCTGAATTGTCAAAGTTTCTTCTTAAAGAAGTAAAAACATGATAAAGGCAACGCTGTGTGGTTTTGTGGGGAAGGTGGTTTAATGATATGTTACATACATCAATATGCATGTATTTTATTGAAGTGTAATTAACATACGCTGTTCTATTAGCTTCAGGTGTACAACATATTGATTCAACAATGCCATACATTACTCAGCACTCCCCATGATAAGTGTAGTTACCATCTGTCACCACACAACATTATTACAATCTGATTGATCACATAAATGGCATATTTCAAGCAGTCACCCCCTCTGTCTCCCACAGGTGAGCCCTGGCTGAGGCTCCTTGCTGCAGTAGGTGCAAGCAGTCCTCCAGATGAGGTGCCTTGAGTCCTGCAGCTGCCAGGAGGCCCTGGAAAGTCTAAGGCATCTGCCCAATCAGAAACTGCATGACACTGGAGAAGAGGAAGCAGAGGAAGGGCTCGATGGGGAGGGCAAGAAGGAGGAGCGGAAGCCAGAAAGGGACACACCGAGGGAGAAGTTGATGAAAAGATAGGTGCACAGAGGTTAAGAAGTCATCTCGATCCCTAGAAAGGTAGGATAAAAAAAAAAAAAAGTAAGTTTACAGGATTCTTTGTAAATGCTAGAACATGAATCCCCTCCCCTGCAGACAAGAGAAGTGTAGGACAGAGAAGGAGACACACAGAGAGAAAGAGAGAGAAACAGTGTACCTTCCCCCACCCAATTGCTTTCACTTAACAGTTTAGGTCAGTTTCAACTAGGTCACAAGGATGTGTGTATCTTCAGAATAAAGTCTTTAATCGGCTGATGGATATGAAAAAATAAATTACTGTGGCAAAATGTAATAAACGTTAAAGGGAAAATGATGAGGGTAATATAACTACATTGATTTAACTAGGATGATATAGAGGAATTGTCTGTTTTATAGGTTTCTAGATGTCTATTAGTGGCTCTGTATTAAGGAATAGGGCTGTACTCTTGATATACTTAAGAGCTGTCAGTAATTCCTATTTCACAGTCCACTGCTTCAATTCAGAAAGTGTGTTCCAGCCCTTGGTGACCCCATCCCAGAGGCACTGGAGGGTGACCAGCTGCCAAAGGCTTGCGATCAGGCAGCTATGGGGTAAGCGGCTGGATTATTCAAAATCAGGCTGAATTTAAGAGGAGCCAGTCACTTCAGCCACCTTGTGAGACTGCCGTGTCATTTGTTTTAATCACTCCTGGCGTGGGGTTCATTATGTCCTGATCGTCTCTGGAGAGAGTAACCTCCTTGGTGGGTGGAATGGTAATTGAGGACACTTAGGAAGCCGGCATGATGCCAGCCCCTGGGGGCATATGTCCCCAAGAGATAGGGCACCTTCCCAGGATAAAGCAATAGACTTGAGCTTTAGGTAGAATGTCACTTTTCCACTATTGTAATGCCACTCACCTATAAAAAGTGCCCTATCATTCCCCATGGCCTACTGAATTAAACCCAAACTATTATCAGGAAACAAAGGAGAAAAGTCATCATATCTGCTCGCTTTCCAGGCATCACACACTGTGCTGGACACTTTCCAGTGTTAACTCATTTAATACCCAAATTAATGCTTTTTAAATAAGACGGCATCTGTGACTGTCCCTCTCAGAGATGCCGCCTAATGGTATGTTTTGCTCCTTTACACCTAAGTATCTTTAATGACATTTTTCTTACTCCTTCCATTTAATGTGGCAAAGACCATCCGGCTGCTTTTCAAGTGTCTAGATAAGGATAGAGCACTGAAAGGGGCTAGACGTGGCCCTGCGGTCTCAGGCTGTGTGTCCTTGGTTCAGATACATATCCTCTCTGGGCTGCAGTGATATTTTAGCAAAGGTGAAAGTGCTAGAATAAAGCAGGAGTCCTCAACTCAGAGTCATTTTCATTTTGTTCCCGGGGCCAGCAGGGGTGAGGGGAGTGAGGTGGGGAGGGGATTAACAAGTGCCGGAAGATATTTTTGACTGTTGACTGGTGCATAGAGGCCAGGAAGCCCAGCACTCACCCTGCAGTGCACAGGACAGCACCCCAGCAATGATTTACCCAGCACAAAAAGTCCCTTATGGTTGTCACAAAGGGGTTTTCCGGTCCTTTCTTACAAGTACCACCTACTGCATTCTGCATATTTCCTCTGATCACATCAGTCTGAGCTGCTTTGAGCCCACACCTCATTCCAAAACATGAGCTCCTTTTCCACCTCTCTGACTTTGCTCATGCTGTTCTCCAGCCCTAAATGGCACCCCTCCACATTTCTGCTGCTGAGAGACAGGCCATTCCTCAAACCCCATCTCAAATGGAAAGGGGCCTTCCTTCCTCTCTTACTTATAAATCAGGTTCACACCGCCTCGGAATCAAAGATACTGAAACACGTTGGATCTCTGGCCTCAAATCAGTTAGTTCTCCCGCTTTGATGCTGTTCAAGGTCTCTTTTTAATATTAATGGTGGCTATCATTTATTAAATTCCCATTATCCATATGGCACCGTATTTTGTGAAATTTATTTCAAAAGATATATTATTTAATCTTTATCCAGCCCTACAGGATGACCAATATCCCCATTTCACAGATGGAGAACTGAAGCTCAGAGATGGTACATAATTTGTCCAAGGTAATCTTTCATTCTTGGGACACATAATTTAATATTCCTTGTTACTACCTGGCCATTCCTGGATTCAAAACTGCACATGCCTGACTGCAAACCTATGAAAGTTCTTTCCACACTCGTACTACCTGTATTTTTATGAAGCATGTGGCCACTCTGAACTACTTAAAATAAGCCAGCATCCAAAGTCATTGCTAAGGGCAACTTAGTAAAGCTTGTTAGATAAGTAATCTCAGTATCCTATGCAAATCAGTCCGGTAGCTACAGGCCTGGGAGGTGGATTTGGAGGTAGAGAAAAAGGTTCTTCAATCCCCTTCCTGGAGGGAGAAGTCGGAGAAAATTCTGTGATTACAGCAAACTAATCTTAGGGATTGCCAGACAGCTTTTAGCAAAAAGAAACTAGTTGATGATGGAGAACATCTTTGGCTGCCTGAACAATTGCCTCAAAATTTGTGCATCGAAGTTTTTGTGCATCAGGAATATCAGGAATTTGGAAACAGCTTAGATGCGGGGTTCTGGCTCAGTGGCTGTCCCGAGGTTGCAGTCACCCACGTGCATTCAAGGTGGCTCATTCCCATGACTGGCAAGTCGGCTCAAGGTTTGGACAGGAGGCCTCAGGGCTTTGCCATGTTGGTCTCTCAGTAGGGCTGCTCCAGTGTCCTCATTGCATGACAGCTGACCTGCTCCAGAGTGAGTGACCCGAGAGAAGAAGACAGGATAGCTTTTATGACCCAACCTTAGAAACCACACACCATCATTTCCATCACCATTCTTTTGGTTGTGAAGGTCAGCCCTATTCAACATAGGTGGGCAATACACAAGGGCATCAATCCCAAGAAGCAAACTTTATTGTGGCCATATTATGACACAATTATTTTAAGATTCCCTGGGATGTTATTCCCACACCTGCACTTGAGGGCCACTGTTACGTGTGTGACAAGGTTAGTTCAAATCCAAAACAGTTTGGGTGTCAGGATGGAGCCAGAGTAAGATAGACAGTGTGTATTCTATTTCAGTTCTGGAATACAGGGGTGTAGTTTCAAGGAGTCGAAGGGCCTGGTGGTCATAAATGACGCCCTCAAAATGGATGACCTAAGTGTGGGGAAAAGATTAAAGACAGAAAGAAGGAAGGGAGGGAGGGAGGGTGGGAGGAGGGAGGGAGGGATGAAGGAAAGAAAGAGGGAGGAAGGAAGGAAGGAAGGAAGGAAGGAAGGAAGGAAGGGAGGGAGGGAGGGAGGGAGGGAGGGAGGAAGGGAGGGGGAAAGAGGTAGGTAGGTAAAGAAAGAGGAAAAAAAGAAATGGAACTGGAGACAACTAGTAAAAGACTGAACAAACTGTGGTTATTGTTGGTTTTCCCTTCTAGAGACTTCTAAGAGGGTTTGACAATACATACGCTTCTGACAGAGAAAGGGCAGCCTCTAGCTTCTCACAAAACATGAGGATTATAGCCTGAGACATCGGGAGGGATAGATGTTAGCAGAGACAGCAGGAGTCCCTTGAAAAAAAAGCAAGGAGAGAAAGGGCTGTTTTTTGTAAGACATAATATATTTTGTGGATACCTGTTCAAGTTGGGAAACTAAAGCCCAAGGATAAGCATCAGGAGTCTCGCATGCCCACTATGAAAAGAGAACAGTGTCTCCATATGTGTGTGGTATGTCTAAGCCCATCCAGCAAGTTCCCTTATCAACTGTCAGCCAACGTCATACAATATCAATGTGATGTGTAACACATAGATTGTGTGGTATTTTCTATGAACTAAACTCCTTAATGTAACTTTATGATAGAAGAACTGTTCTCACATTTCAGATGATCCAAGGATCCTTGTTAAGAGATAATATGCTACCTGTATTAGCCACGAAACTTAACTATCTTGGGGAAGTTGTGGGAGAAATAAACGGGGAAAAATGTTACAATTCGTTACTATTTAAGATGAAGTTACAATACACAACAAAGTTAACCATAACAATCAGAGTAAGAGAAGTCAGGAAGAGGCAGGGTAGTTCGGTTACATGGGGATGTTTACAGCCCAAATGCCTGGGATATGACACATAATTCTATCAATTACTAGCTTTGTGACTTACTCATATCATTTCTTTTTTCTGTGCTTCATTTTCTTTATCATGATATTAATAATACCTGCCTCATAGGATTATTGAAATTTTTAAATGATCTACCACTTGCAAAGTACTTTGATTAGGCATTTAGCTTATTTTAAATAGATGTTAGTTGTCAGGTTTTGAGTTCAGGTCATGTTATACACAAAAATTACCTATTTTGGCATTTCCTTCACTTTAACTCTTTGAACAAGATATTTAAATAATTTGTGGAAAATCGATGTTTTAATACAAATAAGTGATGGACTAGAGCAGCCATCTTCTATTTCAGTAAAATGCCCACCATAGCTTGGACCACCTGAAGTTGAACACTATCGCCTCCTCATGGCAGCTTGGCTATATTGCAAGTTTTCTAGAAGAGACCTCACCTCCCTTGAGGTGGAAAAGGAAACAAGGGTGGGGTAATACCTCTTTGTGAATTCAAGTGGCCATTGTCCAAACTGCATAATTCTATAAGAGGAAGGAAAAAAAAACAGTATGCATCATTTCGGGGACCTCTTTAAACAATCTGAAGAGATCGGTAATGAATTGGACTTATCAGATATTGTGATGAGTTTAACTCATCTGTGTTCCTATCTATCAGGCTGTGCCCAAGAGAGCCCATCATCCTAAGTCTTTCCCCAAATAAACTAGGTTCATGTACTGTCAGGAGCAGGGTATTTGGTGCCACTTGTAAAAATCAAAAGAAAAGCTTTTCTCGTTTCTTTGCAATGTCTTTAGCAGATTAAGAGTTACAATACTGAGAAAACAGGGAGCTATAATAGCACAGTTCGCACTTCCAACCAGTCCCAGGCTTCAGTACTAATAGATTTTCCACTCCAAGTGTTCTTACTTGAGTGGCTCCAAGTTACACTGATGAAAGGGAAGTAGCAATTACTACTCAGACATGTTCTTGTGGACAGCTATTGGCCTCCAAGCCATTTTTTACTTTTTTTCTTCTTTTTAAGATTCTTAGCTGTCATTTACTTCTCTCC
>PITA01001800.1:73034-131192 GCA_004023965.1 Spilogale gracilis
TTTTTTTTTAAAGATTTTATTTATTTGACAGAGAGAAACACAGCCAGAGAGGGAACACAAGCAGGGGGAGTGAGAGAGGGAGAAGCAGGCTTCCCGCCGAGCAGGAAGCCCGATGTGGGGCTCGATCCCGGGTCTCCGGGATCATGACCTGAGCCGAAGGCAGTGGCTTAACCAACTGAGCCACCCAGGCGCCGCCTCAGGACTGTTTTAAAGCCCACCCTGACCACTTTCCCCAAACCATCACAGAGGAATCACTCATGCTTTACTTAATATCCAGACAGATAAACCCATCACCTTTAGGCTCGGGTGTGATTACCTAGTTATGCTTCTGCTTGTCCTATCCCCCAGAGCAATGATTTTTGACCAAGATGCAGCTCAAAGTCATGTGAGTTCTTGCAAAGTAGACACGTGTAAGCTCCTATCTTGACATTCAAAGACATACTCACTCAGAAACGCCAAGTGCATGCCCAGGAATGTGCACTGTAGAAAGCATCTCTAGGAGTTCCCAATGTGGGCAGTACAGAGAGAGACCAGCGGACTCTGCACGGAGCAAGGAACCAAACTCGGGGCCTGATCCCACAACCTGAGCTAAAATCAAGAGTTGGACATTCAACCAACTGAGCTACCCAGGCACACCAAGGCTGGAAACTCTTTCACAAATGATCTGGCCCAAGGTTTCCAAGCTACATTATACCATAGTAACAGTTTTCATTGTGCTCTATAGATCCCCAGGGGGTGCCCAAGAACTTCTCAGGAGTTCATGAGATCAAAACCATTTTTCCCCCTAAAATGACCAAGATAATATTTGCCTTAGTCACTTCATTGATATTTGCACTAATAGGTCAAAGCAGTGCTGGACAGATAATAAGAATTAAGGTGCTAGCCCTAAACTGTATCCATAGTCATTGTATTCCTCATATGCTCACAACAAGAAAAAAATATTGCCAGCGTCTTTTAACAATAATGGTTTTAAATAGGGCCACCTGGATGACTCGGTCAGTTGAGCATCTGCCTTCAGCTCAAATTATGATCCTGGGGTCCTGAGCCCCACATCCAGCTCCCTGCTCAGTGGGAAGCCTGCTTCTTCCTCTTCCTCCATCTACTGCTCCCCTTGCTTGTGCACACGCTCTGTCATGGAGCCCAACACAGGGCTGGATCCCGGGACCCTGAGATCATGACCTGAGCTGAAGTCAAATGCTTAACCCAGGCACCCCAGAATTTTGGAAAACTTTACCAGGGATTTCACAGATATCCCCTACTAACAATGTAACTTTTTTTGGTGTTTTATGATGAAATGCTTCAACATTCAGAAGATCCACATGAGTCAGCAATCCAGTACTTTCTAAAGGAGCGCTGCATGATCAGACATGGATAAGAGATTTATTCAAAATACAGGACAGACTCGGAGCACCTGGGTGGCTCAGTTGGTTTATGGACTGTGAACTGGGAAGAAATACTATCCCTCAATATCCTTCTGATCTCTGAATGCCTTGTACAGCATTCAGATCAGGTGGTCACCATGTCCTTGAACTCTTCCAGTAAGGTGGGGACTTGGGACACTTAAAAGAACCTCTTCTATCTTTGAAGATGTCTATTAATAAGTTATTTCCCAAAATTTATTTCCTTAAGACTAGCTTATAGCAGTCTGAATTTTTCCTCTTGAGACCACATGGAATAAAAAAAAAAGAGAATCTTCCTTATAGCCTTTCAAATACCTAAGGCCAAGCTCCACTTTTTTTTTTTTTTTTTTGCGATAAATATCCCCAACTTCTGTAACCATTTCTCACTCATAAAGTACTACATAGTTTTAGTTGAAACACTATATCTAACATAAGCACCATCTTTCTTTAAGTGTACTCTTTTCACTGATGTATTACTTAAAGCATGATCCCTCCCCCCCTTAAAGGAAACATGACATTTTAGACACAGTCTGATGAGTACAATACATGGGCACTATCTCCCTTTTTCCAAGAGTCTATTCAAATTTTTTGGCAGACACATCAGCCTTTTTATTCATACTGCACATTTGACATCAGACATCGCCAAGTTTCTTCTTGTTCTTTATTTGTTTTCACATGTTCCTATTAAGCCTTATCTCATCCATCATGAATAAGCAAGATTGGATTTTTGTACTAAATTTAGAGACCTTAAGCTCATCATCTATTAAATATTATCTTGTTAGAATTGACACACCAACAGCACTTATTTAAATCTCTTTGTATCCCAGTTCTATCTATTCAACACATCATATAACTTTCTAATGTGAAGCATTCGCAGATTTGATGTTTATCCAAGTCATTGATAAAATATTTAACTGGATAAGACCCTTTAATACCCTACTAAAGTCCTTCTCCTACATGAGCTGAGTCAGAGAGTCCAGAAGCCCAGATACACATTTTCTAGATTCACCAAAGAAAATCTACTATTTCTCAAGTTGGCAAACAAATATGCTAATTTCCTGCTTTCAGCATTTCTCCTGTTCTCCAGGATTCCTTGAAGATTTCCAATCACGGTTACAGCAGCGTGAATCTCCTTTCCATAAATTTCTCATTGGCTTAGGACATAAGATAAGCATAAACTCTTTTAAAATTTTTGGATCTGCCATTTTCAGCCCAGATATCACTCTTTTTGACAGAAAGAGAAAATCTAAGAATCAAGTGACCTGTGAAGTCTTATGTTGAATATGATAGCATTTTCTCATGAGATCCAAGCCTGTCCCATTTCAGTACTTTTTGTCTCCAAAGAGATGCCATTGGCCCCAGTTCATTTTGTAATTTAGCTTGACGTTTGTAATTTGTAATTTAGCTTGAGGGAAGCTGACTCCTTATAGTCATCATTAGCTGTTTTCTTTATTTCCCTCATTTTTCAGAGAGTTCCCTATGCAAAAAAAATGGGGAGAAACAAAAACAAAAACAAAAAAAACAACAACAGCAGCAGAACACCTGTTGGTTTGTCTGTTTGGCTTTGAGAGAATTCCCTGGCATTTCATCCTGTGCCTCCTGTTTGTAGCTACTTGTAAATGTTTTAATATCTTCCTTCTAAAAATTCAGAATATTCCTCTGACTTAGCCCAGTGTTTTATTCTCTGGACATTAGGAACAGCAAGATAACATAGGCGCTTTCTCCCCAATTTTTATCGGTTTCATGTCAATAGCAAATTTTTCTTGTTGGTACTATAGAGTAGCTATATCATTTGCTGCTTCCTGTATTCTAAAGAAAATTACCATAAATGTCCTTCATTGTGTTGTTGTTGTTGTTGTTGTTGTTATTGTTGTTGTATCCTTTGATTTTAGCAGCATGAGATGCCCTGGAAGTCTCCACACATTTGAAGTTTCTAATTTGGCCATACATCATGCTTCTGTGTTGGTTTAGTTAGCGGATAATAGATGTGCTGTCTGTTACTTCATAATATTCAATTCTAGTATATTCCTACAGGGATCTTCTTCAAATCCATTTTCCTTTTCTTCCTACTTGTATATTCTCAGATGCCTAGGCCTCTGAGACCATGAACATTGTTTGCTTGTTTGTTTGTTTAAAGATTTTTATTTATTTTACAGAGAGAAAAATAGCCAGAGAGGGAACACAGCAGGGGAGTGAGAGAGAGAGAGAGAAGTGGGCTTCCTGGCAGCAAGCCTGATCCGGGGCTCGATCCTGGAACTCCAGGATCATGACCTGAGCTGAAGGCAGACGCTTTAGGACTGAGCCCCTTAGGCACCCCTGAATGTTGTTTTGGTTTTTTTTTTTAAGATTTTGTTTATTTGGAAGATATAGGGAGAGAGCGAGCGAGCACAGGCAAGGGGAGTGGCAGAGGGAGAAGCAGGATCCCACAGAGCACAGAGCCTGATGAGGGGCTTGATCCCAGGATTCTGGGATCATGACCTGAGTCGAAGGCAGCCACTTAACTGAGTGAGCCCCCCAGGTGCCCCCTGAATGTTGTTTTAACCCCTTGTTCTCGGGAGTTGTCAGTTCCCCAGAACTGCCACTCATTTCTTCACACCCTACACAGGAAGGATCCTGTTGGAAACTAACTGTTAGTATAGGTAGTTACAAAGCTACGGTAAGAGAGCAAGGCCTCTTCAGCCGTGTTTGGACCATATCTGACCTAGGGCTCTCTTGTCAGACTTACATAAGTAACATGGACGTTGTCGGGATGGGGGCCATTGACAATAAAGGGATATCATGGAGGAGGAGATGGGTCAGTATATGACGGTGTAGTTTTGTGACTTGGTATTTGCAGACCTGTGTTTAAATACCGAGCTCTCGGTGGCTCCATGGAAACAGCGCTTGCAACCTCTTTACGACACCACCTGTTAGCAGAGAGTTTCCTATGCAAAAATGAAACTCAGCATTCCATGAACATGGATTGAGCCCAGGTGGCCAGGAAATGTGGCTACACACCCCAGCATGGGAAATGCCCTGTCCCAAATGGTGCCCTCTTTCAGGCCCAAGAGGAACACTCTGCTGTTATCTCCATTCACATCTCAGAATAACAAGTTATGGGGCGCCTGGGTGGCTCACTCGTTAAGCGTCTGCCTTCGGCTCAGGTCATCATCGCAGAGTCCCAGAATCGAGCCCCACATCGGGCTCCTTGCTTGGCGGGAAGCCTGCTTTTCCCTCTCTCACTCCCTCTGCTTGTGTTCCCTCTCTAGCTGTGTTTCTCTCTGTCGAATAAATAAATAAATTTAAATTTAAAAATTAAAATTTAAAAAAAAAAAAAGAATGTCAACTTATTCAGTGTGTGGGGCACCAAGGGATATTCCCGTCTGGAAGCTTTAGATAGAAATACCCCAGAGAGGCACAGGAGTATGCTGCCTGCTGACTTCTCTTTCAAAGACCCCCAGTAACTTTTGAGACCCTGATATTTTTGCAAATTAGCAGCTGTGCCCTTTTCTGAACTAGTGCCCAGCATAAAGCTTTCAATACTGTTACAATGCAAAATGCATTTGCCACTTGGATCAATACCACAGATTCCATTAAGCCGTGCTTGGCATCCTGCTTTTCTACCTATCGTGGGTGACCTCCTTTCCCTGCTTCCCTTTCCAAAACTCTGCAGCACTGTACAAGGAACCTATTAAGTGTTCCAAAATAAGGAGGATTTATGCAAGTCTCACTCTCTTCTCCCCGCAACTAGGTGCTTGGGAATCAGAATGAGTGACACCACAGGTCCACAGAACTGAGCCTGCATATGAAGCATCATTCTCTTTAATAAGAACAACCAGCTAATGATAGTGACTTGATGATAATGCTCAGGGACTGACCTCAAACTGTTGCTTCCCGGTGCACATCCCTGGTGTCAAACTTATACAGTAATTCTCACTTTATCTTTTATTCTGGAAATATGGATCTCTCTCTCTCTCTCTCTCTCTCTCTCTCTCTCTCTCTCTCTCTCCTTTCTCTCAAATGAGGGACATGTAGTAAGCCACAGTAACTTTTAATCTTCTATTTAAAACTGTGGGACCCCCCCCACCCAAAAAGTTTATTTGTACCCATATGGAAACACTTGCCGGGAATTATAGGTGATTTAAAACCCCATTATGTCCACTCATGGGATCCCTAGGGATTCAGTGGGCCCTAGGTTCTAGGGAGGCCTCCATAGGATCCTTAGCAATATGAACAAGTCACATCCTTCTAGAAAGGAAAATCAGGAAAAAATTACATTTTTATCAACTCTTTCAAATATTGTGTTTATTGAGGTACAATTTCATATAGTAAAATTCCCCATTTCTAGGTGTACATTTTAAGTGTAATCACCATCATAAATAGCATATAGAATATTTCCAAACCCAAAAATTTCCTTTGTGCTCTGTTTCAGTAAATCACCTCCCCTCACCTCCTGTCCCAGACAACAGATAATCTGCATTTTGTCCCTGAAGTTTTTATCTTTTATAGAATGTCAGGTAAATTGACCAATATAGTACAGGCAAACCTCAGAGATGTTAAGGGCTCAGGTCCTGCTTCTGAGCAGCTCACAATCCAGTGTGTTATGTGTCCAAAGAAGAGGATGTTGAGGGGGCCATTTGGAAAGCACAGAGAAGCAGCCCAACCTGGAAGTTGAGGGAAAGATTCCAGAGACCCCTCTGTCTGAAGGACACATGAGAGCCTGGCAAGCAAACATCATGAGACCACGGGGGTGAGAGAAACAAGGATATGAGACCCAAAGCAATGTGGCTCAGTGTACAAAAACATCACTATGCCTGAAAGACAATGTACAAGGTAGCGACTGTCAGAAAATGATGGTAAAGACCCAAGAAGGGTTGCATCACAATAGAGTATCACAAGAGAGTAAGTCAAGTGAATATTTTGGTTTCATAGTGACCCTAAAAGATACATTGATATTATACCAAATTAGGAGCACAATACTGTTGTATCTCAAAAACTTAATAATATTCTACTTTCTTACTAAAATATGGTAACCAACATCTGAGCTTTCAGCAAGTCATAAGCTTTTGTTGCTGGAGAGTCTTGCCTTAATGTCAATGGCTGCTGGTTCATCAGGGTGGCACTGGCTGAAGGTTTAGGTTCTCTGTGCCAATGTGTTGACATAAGACAACCATGATACCCGCCACATGGATGGACTCTTCTTTTCATGAATTATTCCTCCCTTGCATGTGATGATGTGTGATCATGTTTGACCTACAGTGGAACTTCTGTCAACATTGGGCTCAATGCTTTCAAACCTTGCTACTGCTTTACTAACTTAGTTCTTGTAGTTTTCTACATTATTTTTGTTGTCACTTCAACAATCTTCACAACATCTTCATCAGAAGTAGTTTCCATGTCAAGAAACCACTTTCTTTATTCATCAATAAGAAGAAACTGCTGATCCCCTCAAGTTTTATCATGAGTTAGTAGCAATTCAGTTACATCTTCAGGTTCCACATCTCATTCTAGTTTTCTTGCTGTTTCTACCACATCTGCAGGCAATTCCTCCACTGAACTCTTGAACCCCTCAAAGTCACCCATGGGGATTAACATCCACCTCTTCTCCCTCTTTCACACTCCTGTGAATGTGGATATTTGGACCTCTACCCATGAATCACAGACGTTCCTAATGGTATCTAGGTACCTAATGATATCTAGAAACCTTTCCAAAAGTTTTTCAGTTGGCTTTGCCCAGATCCATCCAAGGAATCACAATAGAAGCTCTAGGCTGTATTTCTTAAGTAATAAGCCTGGAAGCTGACATGACTCCTTGATCCTTAAGCTGCAGGACAGATTTTGTGTTCAGAAACATGAAACAATAGGAATCTTGTCCATCTCCATCAAAGCTCTTGGGTCACCAGGCACAATGTCAATGCAGTATTTTAAAAGGAATCTTTTTTTTCCCCCCTAAGCAGTAAGTCTCAACAGTGGGCTTAAAATATTCAGTAAACCATGTTGTAAACAGGTGTGCCGTTGTCCAGGCTTTGCTGCTCCATTTAAAGAGCATAGGCAGAGTAGATTTAGCATAATTCTCAAGCTCCCTCTGATTTTTGGAGTGGTAAATGAGCACAGGCTTTAGCTTAAAGTCACCAGCTGCATCAGCCCCCTAACCGATAGCCTGTTCTTTAAGGCTTTGAAGCCAGGCATTGACTTCTCCTGGTTATGAAAGTCCTAGGTGGCCTCTTCTTCCAATAGAAGGCTGTTTAATATACATTGAAAGCCTGTTGTTTTAGACAGGTTTGTGTAGACGTCTTTATTAAGGATCTTAGCAGAATCTTCTGGAGAACTTGCCCCAGCTTCTATTTCAGTACTTGCTGCTTCACTTTGCACTTCTGTGTTCTGGAGCTGGCTTCTTAAATCTCATTAACCCACCTCTCCTAACTTTACACTTTCTTCTGCAGCTTTCTCACCTCTGTGAGCCTTCACAGAATGGAAGAGAGTTAGGTTCTTGCTCTAGATTAGGCTTTGTTGTGACTGATTTGATCTTCTAGCAATCAGCAATAAGACTATTTCACTTTCTTCTTACTTCATTTTATTTTATTTTATTATTTTATTGGTTTTCAAGATTATATTTATTTGAGAAAGAGAGAGCAATCTGGGGGAGCAGCAGAGGGAGAGGGACAAGCAGACTCTGCCCTTAGCATGGAGCCCAGTGCAGGGCCTGCTCTTACAACCATGAGACCATACCTGAGCCAAAATCAAGAGTGAGATGCTTAACCAACTGAGGTACCAGGCACCCTTCATTTTCTTATCATTAGTGTGTTCACTAGGGTAACTTTTCCTTTGCGGTTATAACCTGGATCACTGTTGGGCACAAGAAGCCTAACTTTTGGCCTGTCATGGCTTTCAACATGTCTTGCTCATTAAGCTGAGTCATTTCTAGATTTTCTCTGATTGAAAGTGACGGATATGAGACTCTTCCTTTCATTTAAAACTTAAGAGGCCAGAGTAGGGTTATTAATTGGCCTACTTTCAATATTGATGTCTCAGAGAATAGGCAGGCCCATAGAGAGGGAGAAAGATAGGGGACGGCTGCTCAGTGGAGAAGCCGGAACACACACATTTATCAACTAAGTTAGTTGTCTTATGTGGGCATAATTTGTGGTACCCCAGGACAATTACAATAGTAACATCAAAGATCAATGATCACAGACCACCATAGTATAATAATAATGAAAAACTTGAAATATTATTAGAACTACCAAATGTGACACAGAGACATGAAGTGAGCAAATGCTGTTGGAAAAATGGTGCCAATGCCTTTGCTCCAACCAGGGTTGCCGGGAGCATTCAATTTGGCGGGGAGGAGAGATGCAGTATTTGCAAAATGCAATGCAATGAAACACAGGAAAATGAGGGATGCCTGTCTGTAGCTCTTGTGTTTGTGTAATTCACTTTGTGTCATGCTTGTTACCTTTTCCAAGGGAAAATCTAAAATAAAGTGAGAGCTGTTGAATGAGCTCATCTTCAACAGACATGAGGGAGCAACAGGTCGAAGTCAGTCCTTGAGGCCTATCATCAAGTGGCCGTAAGTAGTTGGTTTCTCACTAAAAAAACCTCTGTCCTGTACATGTTTTTGCATGAAGGAGAATTTCATTCAAATTTACTACTGAGAAGTATTCTACTATACGGTTATATTACAAATTTTGTTAAAGATTTTATTTATTTATTTGACCGAGAGAAACACAGCTAGAGAGGGAACACAAGCAGGAGGAGTGAAAGAGGGAGAAGCAGGCTTCCTGCCCAGCAGGGAACCTGATGCGGGACTTGATCCCAGGCCTCTGGGATCAGGACCTGAGCCGAAGGCAGTCGCTTAACTAACTGAACCACCAGGCGCCCCTGGATATGTTACAACTTATTAACTTTTTATTTCTTTAATAATGCATGTTATTTCTGTTTATTTTTTCTCTTATTTCTGCTTAATATAAGGGATATTGTCGGGGACAGTGCCCCTCCAGCCAGGCCCAAGCCACCGGAAAACTTTGGTGGAGGTACCTGTGAATGTGAATGAAAGCCCCTCTGGGCTTTCCCTGCCTAGAATCCAGAAAGCCACATACCCTACGGTCAGGGCAATATGTCCTTTGTGTGCTTATTCAAGACATATAGTTCCATTTAATCCTTCTCCTAGTAATCATATCTCTGTATCTCTTATCTGTATTTCTTGATCCCTGTACCTCAATGGTCTCAACTTCTGTGAGTTTAAGCAATCACTCTGTACCTTGCAGTCACAATCCTGTCTCTAGGGTGGGTGCAAAAACAGTTAAAGACTTAACTGCACCACCCAACTTCCTCACTTTTGAATAATAAAAGACTGGGGCCCCTGTCAGTCAAGAGAGACAAAGGCAGAGGCAGCAAGAGAGCCTTCAAGGAGAGCAGCAAAAAACAGAGAGAGCCCTAAGGAGAGAGCAAGAGAGCTGGCAAACAGAGAGTCAGCAAAGAGACGGAAGCAATGCGAGGAGAGAGCAAGAAGCAAAGAGAGACAGAAGAAGAGAGAGAAGTAGAGCAAGAGGGCCAAAGCCAGAGCTAGAGAGCTAGAGCTAGAAAGCCAATGCTAAAAAGCCAGAGTGTGAGGCTGAGCCTGCTTTATAGGTCTCTCCTGACTGACCTCAGGTCTGTCAGCTTGCATCAGATTTCCGTGTCCGAGTCATTATCTCGCCCGCCAGACATCCCGCGGTTCGGGACCCACATCTCTGCCGAGGCTGGTCCCCAGCGGCAACAGGATATACTTTGGCTTTCCTGGAACACAGCCTTCCTACCCCCTTATGTGCATGGGGTAGAATTGGCAACTAAGGTATATTAAGACACTTGTTGTGAGCTGATGCTTTACATTAGGCCTTTTCTTATTTAATTCTGTGAGCTTTCTGTGAAATAGGAATTAATATTCCCATTTTGTTAGTTGGAGGACACCAAGAGAGATTAATGGATATTTATGGTAGAAAGAAGGCAGAACCCAAGTTCTCCGCTTTTAGATACAATATTCTCCCTTGAATTTTTAGGATCCCTCAACCAACTTTGACAATTGGCTTACGATGGAGAAGAGGTAGAAGGTCAATGCTGAGTAGATTAGCTGTAGTGTCAAGGAAATCCTTAACCATCCTGTGCCCCTAGCCGTGGACTCTCACCAACTCCCCCCACCCAACCCCCAGGTCCCTACTATGCCTACCAGCACCTGACCACAGTTCTTCTCAGTCACAGCTATGAAGTGGAGTGGTTCCTGAGGGTCATCAGAAACAAACTCAGCCATTTCAGAAAAAGCCAGAAAGATCCAGAGAAAAGAAGATCCTTTAAAAAAAAAAAAAAATCTTGTGGGGAGGATTCTTTTTTTCCCTCCTAAGCTCAAAAAGGATAATGTTGACTCAATTATTCGGCTCAGTTGAGCCCTGGATGGGACATCCCCATTCGCTCTCTCTCCCAAAACAGTAAGAGGTACTGGGATCCAGGCCAGACTATGCACCTGGGGACTGGTAGAGCTCCGCATAAAATACATTCTTTCCCCTTCATTCCTGTGGCCTAGAGGTTAACATTCAACTGTCTTAGGGTCTAAGAAATTACCGCCTTTTTCCTCAATTAAATGAAATCTAATGAAACAGAAATCCAGGTCAGTGTAGTTCACTGTGAAACCTTCAGCTCCTGCATTGCTGGCGGCTCCCCTTGTAATAATTAAACAGAGAGTCCTAGGCAGGCAACACTGAAATCCACTACTAATCTTGCCCCTCATCAGCCGATTTTCCTAAATGTTCCTTAATTAAGGTTTCTAAATGTTCTGCATTCCCTCTGCAGCCAGGGTACGAAAATGGAGCTGACTGCTGCAGGGATGCCCAGAAACCTGAGGTGGAACGTCTTCCAGGGGTATTTCTCATCCAGAACATTTAAAAAAAAAAAAAATCAAAGATAAAATCCAATAAATGGAAATGCCTGTGAGAGCGAGCAGAGAGATGGGACAGAGGAGGCTGGGAGGGGATTTTTTTTTTTTTCTAGAGGATTTCACTTTAAGGATTCTGAAAGCGTATCACTGGCTATATCACGGCTTCTCCAACACGCCAGGGAGTGAATGAAACAGCTGTCACATTTAAACACACACAGCGGTAATCCTCCACTGAGCACAATGCCAGGACAGAACAGAAAATCTATCAACACTTACAATGCATTCTATTTATTTAGCGACTCATCCCCCTTTACCCAAAGTTCCATCTGTAGGGTTGAAATTGGGGCCACATGCTACTGGTGGCTTTTTGTGGTTTGGCAGCTCCTGCGGGAGGGAATGCGGGAAGTCATCAGATGTAGTAGGTGAGGGTTTGCAGATGTCAAGATCATAAAACTAGGATTTTTAAGGTGACCAAAGGTGAGTGGCAGAGGGGACCTGTAGGTCCTTCCCATCCAGAAGCAAAAGGAAGGTGAGACATGCCCCCAAATCCTACTGTTTCAACCTCCATCTCTTTCTCAACATCTCTGTTGGTGGCTCAGTTGGCTGAGTGACTGCCTTCGGTTTGGGAGTCCCAGGATCAAGTCCCACATCAGGCTCCCTGCTCAGCAGGGGGTCTGATTCTTCCTCTGACCTTGCCCTCTCATGTTCACTCTCTATCATTCTTTCTTTCAAGTAAACAAATAAAATCTTAAAGAAAGAAAGAAAGACCGAGGTCTCTCTTTCTTCTCTTTTCATGGGCTCTGTCTCTTTCCAGGAGATGTGTGCTGATCACTAGGGGTCTATGAGGGTAAACACAACTTCTTTGAGGGGTCATAAAGCAAGCTGTCTGACCAAAGATTGCTTCGGAAAAACACTGGAGAAAAACTCTAAAGTGCCTCTACATCAGTAAGATCTAAAAATATTTGCTTATTAATTATGGTACATTAAACAATGAGGATTGCACATAGTAGATCTGGTAGGAATTTTAGAACCATATGTCCAGTTCCCTATAAGGAAACCAAGGCCTGGAGAACCTTGGCTTTTCTGAACACCCATCCCCTACACTCCCGAGGAAATGCAGAGCCAAGACCAAGGAACCCTGAAACCCAGCTTAGCATGCTTGCCAGTAAGAATGAACTTTGAGTGGGAGAATGGATGTCTGTAAGGGAATCTCAAATTGAAAAAATGAGGCAGATAGGGAGAATGACAAGAGAGACAACCAAATGACACAGATAAAGAAATTGACCATCATTGGCCTCATAAAGGCCCTCAGCTGGGGCTGGCTCAGGACCCATGGAGAATGTCCGAGAACCAGCAGAGAAGTCAGGAGAGAAACACACAGACTATGGGAGGGCTGACAGACAGACCAACAGATTAAAAGCTAATCAAGAGGCTGCCAAAAGATATGTTAATGAATAGCCTTATAAAAGCCTATTCAGCTTAATTCAATTACAGTAATAAACATTTACTTCAGATAATATGTTTTCACGTAGTTTGTGTGAGATTTCGTGCCAGGCACTGAAGGTAGCACAAAGGTGAATACACACGGCTCTTCTTCTAGTAGTTTCGATCTGGAATCAGAGAATAAATCATAATACACCCTGTGATCTGGGAGAAAGAGCACTGGATTTGGACGCAGACAGATGGTGATCTGAATCTTGCCTCTGGCACATTCTACTGTGTGACTTCGGGCAAGGCAACCTCTGTCCTCTCGCCTTGTATATTATACAATTGCTATCAAATCTAAAAGTTGTACAAAGCTCTGTCTCTTAGCAAAGTGCAACAAATGTTAGCTTCCTTTTTAGGCAAATACTCCACTATAAGTCAAGAAAAGGCAGAGTGTATTGGGGAACAATAGAGAGTTAACTCTGGTTGGAGCCTAGGGTTCATTACATAGGGGAAGACCAAGTGGAAAAGCCCACGGATAATGCACACAGGCCCTGGGATGCCAGGCTTAAGGCTGTGTAGGGACTAGGGGGAGTCTGAGAGTTCTACTTGAGTCAGTGATGACACAAGAGATAGGCTTTAGGAGGAGAGGGCAAACCCCAGGAAAGAACTGATTGTCATAGTCCAAGTTAGAATTTATAAGTTTCTTAGTACCTGAGATTCCCTGCTTTACTTTTTCTTTTCCCCTTAGTACTTACCATATAGTAGTGCTTAGTACTTCTACCATAAAGCACTGTTTACATATTTATAAACTATGTTTCATGAAGGCAGGGGTCTTTTCTTGACCTATGGTAAGTGTACATTAAATACTTCTTGTAATGAAAAGAAAAGGAGAAATGACAAAATGGCCCCAGGATTCTGTGCCTTGGGAGCTAGAAGAATGGTGTTTACAGAGTGTGATAAAGGAGAGGCAGGTGGACAAGTCTGGACAGAGAGCTGACGAGCTGTTTTCTGTAGCCTCTGAATAAAAGTCAGCTTAAATACAATTGTGAAAGATTGATGGTGAAGATTTTCCACATCAAGTGTGGTCAAGTTATCTCTGTGTGTGGCTCGCTGGAATAGCGAGAAAGGGACTGTGACCAGAGCCCTTCTGTGGTTCAGATGCTTGTCTGTCTGATTCTTAGGGGCTTTCCGACATGTCTGAGGAAACGGAAGGATATGGGGGCGGAGTTTCCGGTCCAGCCCATCCTTCCAGTGCCGAGCCCCCACTGCTGAGCACTCTGCCATCGGTCCTCAGGTGCCCCACACTGAGAATGCATGTCCAATGCCAAGGCCTTGCTGGCAGGCTTAGTGAGCTAGGCTTTGTCTCCATTTCTTAGGCTTTCCCCGCCTCTTGCCCCCCATCCCGTTAGCAGCTTTGGAAATGTGGAACACGTCGTAATCCTTAACTCCACTGTTTTGTGATGTCCCTGCAATGGCTCTAATAATCATCTTACAAACAACCTAGAACAGGGTCTAATTGCTTCTAATGTTGTATTATGGCTGGGATATGGGGAGAGAAGAGACATGCTGACTGTCACAACCCTACTCTGATTATACGGTACCTTAGGGAGCATTTTCACAGAGGAAAAGGCAGCAGGCTTATTGTTCTTCCTTCTTTTTGGTGAGCTGGCTCAGTGGAGCCCTCCCCACACTCAGGCAGCAAAAGAGAGAGGATCCCGAGCCAGCAGAGGAACCCAAACCTTCTGGTACTCTGCGAGCAGTAAAGAACAATCTGAGGTACGGACAAGGGAGCAGGAATATATTCTTGCTTCTCTTAACTACTGTTGGTCATGGTGTTTATGAGCCAGCTCCTTTTACCACCGGACAAGGCCTTAAGTGTTAATGACCTCCTGAGACAAGGGACCAACCAGAGACTGTGAGATGTTCTGAGTCAGTGAAGGAATAAATGAATGGGTAAGAGGATCCTAACTGAGCCAGCTCTTACTGATAGCCTAAAACACACTAGAGTTTCATACAAATTACTGCACTTGTCCCTGTGAGTAACTCTATCTAAAATCACCCCCTTCCAACAAATGAGGAAACTGGGACTCAGAAGACTTAGGTGGAGCAGGGGGAGAGAAGCAGGACTCAGATATACGACCTGGCACAGCTTGTGTATTCCACCGGACCTCCTTCAATACCGTGATTGGGGGAGACTGGTTCTGATTGGGATCAGACAGTCATACTTGGACAGTCATAGACACACACTCAGTCTATCCTCACAGCTCTCTTCTGTCTCCCCAGATCCTGACCCTGCAGGCTGAGTTGAGCTTCTGTTCTAGAACCAACTTCCTCCTCTGTGGAGCACCTTACCTCCAAAGCCTGGTCGGGAGGCTCCTTGCCCCGCCTCTAGCAGCCCCCTGGCTTTACCTCTCCAGTTCAGCTCGTGATTACGTCAGATCACAGAATCACAGTTGCTAAGATCTGTATGATATGTAAGAAAAAAAAGAAATATATATATATATATATATATATATGTTTTTTATTTCAAACCTTTCAAAGAGCTTTTCCAATTACTCTTTTATTTCATATTTACAACAGTGCTGTGTGGGTCAAAAAGGCAGTTGCCATTATTTTCCATTTTACAGTCAAGGGGACTGAAGGTAGAGAAGATAAATCCCCCATTGGAGTCATACAGCAAGTTGCTAAAAGAATGAGGACTTGCACCCAACCTCTTGACTACTGGGCTAACACTTTCATAAAGACCATACAACCAGCCTGGATCAGACGCAAGCCCACTCCAGCTTCTGTTTACCTATTGGAGCAAAAGGATGGAATTTGGCTTTATTTGGGGAAGTAGAGACAAGAGTGGGAGATTCTAACAGAGCACGGCATGGATGCGAGTTTGATTCTTTACATCCTGATGTATTTCCTGCCCTAGGCAACTTCCTAACCCTTGAAAAAAATAAAATAAAAATCCTACAGGTTTATTTAAAAATCCTACCTCTGAAGATAAAAATCTCAGCACCAGGCTTCCCTGTATTTGAGGTAAGTGCGAGGGAATAACCTTGTAGGCAAGTAATAGCTTATCTCACACAGCTTCCCATCCAGAAGACCTCCATAGGGGCCGTTTCTCCACCAGGGTTCAGGTCCTGGGGGACAGCATGCGGGCCTGAAGTGAGGCTATCCACCTTGAGGTTGCTCTCACCTGCCGGAGGGTTCCTTAGCCCTGGCAGACGAATGCTGAGGCCGCCTGCTTCTTCTCTCTGGAAGTTGTCTTGGAGAAGCAGAGCAGTGATCATTTACTTGCTATTCACACAACATTAGCCATTTTCCAAGCACACTGCAGTCATTAACCCCTTCAGGCGCTGTCGCCAACAAGTAGGTGAGCACAGGAAGAATTCATTAAAAGCAACATCCCATGGAATGAGTCCCCCTATCTGCCCTATGGTTTACAGTCTGATACACTGAAGAGTGAAATGTGCCCGCCTTGAGTATTTTGTCAGGGTGCAAGTAACTATGAGAGCCAGTGAAAAATACCTTGCTCTAGATACACATTTCATTCATTTATTTCATAAATACTGATTGCCTCGACTACTATGTGCCAGACACGTGTTTGTCAAAGGTTGGCACAGGGGTGAAAAATCCACTTCCCCCCACATTAGTTGACACTTCCCATAATGCCCTGCAAAGGCCATTTGTGTAGGCATGCGCAAAAGGGCTCTTTTCATTTGCCACGGTGGATTGCAGCAAGCTCTGTGTTTCCTTCATGGAATTAAGCCAACGTGTCAAAACAATTACCTGGTAGAGACAGAGGCTGGCAACAGACTTCTTTCTTTTTGAAAATTTCCTTTGGGCAGAGTGATCGAGAAAGTAGTTTCCAGGCTAGAGGGCCCTTGTTCCAATTCGGCTCGCCCTTAAATAAAGGTCACCGCAGGACTCCAAGCCTGGGGACCTGGGCATCTACAGTTCGATCCCATGAGAGTGTGAGGGGTGAGATGCGGTGTCAGGGACGAGTGCGATGCCACGTGTGTGAGTTACAGGAGAGCAATTTGGCAAACAATCCAGGATGGTGTAGGAAATGATTCTTTTATAAATGAATACATGCTGTTGGTGGCTGGAATGGAAAGCCATCTTGTGAGAGTGCTGAGTTTAAAAAAAAGCTGCCAGGCAGGTTGAGGCATTTTGACACCAGAGCTATGAATGCTACAGCAATCTATTACCATAAGAAGCACCCTCCACGCTAGGTGTGTGTTTGTTATAAATCACTCGGCTCCTCTCCTTTCTCCCGCAGTTAATATATTTTCTTCCAGCGAATATTATTCGCTGTGCGTTACCAGCAATGTTCAGCTGTTAACATTTGTGTCTGTAGTTAGCATTTTTATTCAGCTAATATTTTCATTCAGTAACACTCACCAAGCGTCAACTTTATTCACATCGTATTTACCAGGAATATTTTCTTCCATTAACGTTTGTTTCTCCCTTTAAGAATTTTATTTGCTAGGTATTTTTATCCTGTAAGGACTGTCAGCTTCAGCAAGCACCACCAGAAATTCTGATCACTGACTGCGAAGAGCTCTGAGTTAGTGGGTGCTTCCCAGATGAGCCGTCTATGTGGGCCTCAGTCTTTGGCATCTTTAAAATGGGGATAGTAAAGGTCCTATAAACATACCGGAGCCAAATTCAGGGCACAGCAGTCGTGCCTGAATTAAAGCATAACTCCAAGTTATTTCAGTAAAGGAAAGAAAGAACTAGGGTGTCTGAGAGAAATAAATGCCATTCAGCTTGTCACAAGGGGAAAGAAAATGATTAAAAAGAAACTACCAAGAGAGAATTTGCTGCTTTCAGAAACAGCGAGATTCTTTTCACCAAGGCATTAGAGAAGTTGTCAGACTTTCTGCTGGGCCCCACCTCAGAGTGGGAAACTCAGTAAGTCTCGCTGGAGTCTGAAAATGTGCAATCCTAATAAGTTTTCAGGGGATGCTGTTATTGCTGGTCAAGGGACAAAACCCAAGAAGCACTGAAATATGGGATAGTGGTCTGGAAGAGCTGCAGTCCTATAGAAAGAGATTTCCCTCCCTTCTCATGATACTTTCTCTGTTCTTTCCTTCAGGGGTATTTTGTCCTTTCAATGCCTCCAATCTCTAAAGCTGGAATCCCCAAAAAGCAGACGTGGAGGTCCATGCTGGGGGTTGGGGAAGGAGCATGCTAGCTGTGCATGCTGCATAAAGTCTGAAGTGTGGGTAGGATGCAGGGGAAATGTTTGCAGCACTATGCATGTAAAAGGAAGGAATTCCAGTCCCTTTTATACCTACTGCAAGTCCAATGACATGTTTTTTAAAAAGTACTTGGCCGTAGTAAATTCTATAACCAAGTAAGTAAGCCTGGTCGTTATACCTCATGCCTAAAAGGTTTCTCCATGTTATGATGCAAGACAGACGAGAAAGAGAGAGAGAGAGAGAGAGAGAGAGAGAGAGAGAGAAAGCTATCTCAGTGCATCTCTGCCCCATCCCTAATGCCTTCTTATTACTACTGCCTAGCAATCCTCAAGCCCTTGTTTAAAATCCCTTATCATTGGAGGAATTCTAGCTACAACTGGGTGTCTTATTATGAGCTTTGTTTCTCAGATTAGATGAGAGATGATTTCTAGGGCCTTTCCAATTTTAAGGTATTTGCCTCCATACCAGGACAAAAACTCAGAATATCACAGAGGGGACTACTGCGTTTGGAGCAGTCAAAATTATTTCAAAATGCTTTATGACACGGCAGCTTTCATATTCATCCCCACTCTGTGGTTTGCATTTCTCCTCATCCTCTCATTAGAGACTGGTCCTGGGTCTACGGGATGAGAAGTGAGCCCCAAAGCCAAGCTGGGATCCCGCCAAGCCCAGTCTACTGGAAACGCGGTGGTACCAGATGGGAAGAGAGAAAAGCGTGGCTGTCCTGCAGACATGAGGACTGAGAGAGGGCACAAGCTGATTCCAAGGACTAAAAAAAGAAAAGAAGCAGAGCTGGTGGCCAGCTGCCTTTCTAAAGGGTGCATACCGGCACCATGGCAAGTACAATTACGGAGCTGGCCCTAGACTTGACATGACATTAGAAAGCTGTCAGTCTCTAATTAGATTCTGGCAGACTTTTCTTGGATTTTGGCTTGCCAAGAGAACCTCCTCCAACCAGCATCCCCACCTCCAATTCTATCCCCTACCAAGTCAAGGCAACATACATTGTGATTCTGTAGCGTTCCAGAAGAATGGTCACCCTTCCCCAAACTAGAACCTTGGGGTGCTGGTATCCTTTTTTCTCCTGAGCATCTGCTGCCCAGGAGAGGATCATGATGACCATCCGGGAAAACAGCAAGACTTATCTTCATGCCAGCCCCATGCCCATCCTCCCGAAATGCTTGCTGGGATTTAATAAAACTGCTGTGATCCTTCAGGCACACCATCCCTTGGGCTTTTCCTTTGTGTTCTATTTTGCATTTCTCAGTTGGTTGACATCACTCAGCTGTCAAAATCATTTCCTTGCGACTGCTAGCGAATCTGGAGTTGAAGCTTCTAGGTTTGTAAATTCTGTTCATCAAAGAAAAGTGTATCTACTGGAGGGACCAGGAAAAGTGCGGGTTCCAGCCAGAACGTAGGAGGAGGGAGGTTGGCAACATGGTGCTGAGGACAGCAACACAAGCCAAGGAAGATTGCCTTCTATTCAGACTGACACAGATCTCCAGATCTCATAGAACTTATTGGAGGAAAGCAAGATACAAAAACATGTGCCTGAGATGAGATGATGCCCCTATTCCTGGTAACAGCTGTCATTTAGGGTCATGGGGTTCAGACATTGCTCAGTGTAATTCTTGCTCATCTATTAGGTTTAAGGCATTTATTCTGATGTGCAGGGAAAAGCGGGCTTTGTGCACAAGTTCCGTCTATCTCTTTCTTTTTTCTTTCTTTCTTTCTTTCTTTCTTTCTTTCTTTCTTCCTTCCTTCCTTCCTTCCTTCCTTCCTTTCTTTCTTTTATTTCCTCCTTTCCTTCTTTTTTTCTCTTTCTTTTTCTTTCTTTTTCTCTCTCCCTTCCTTCCTTCCTTTCTTTCTTCCCTTCTTTTTCTTTCTTTTTCTTTCTCTTTCTTTCTCCTTTCTTTTCTTTCTTTCTTTCTTTCTTTCTTTCTTTTTATTGATTTATTTATTTCTCTTTCTTTCTTTCCTTAGATTTATTTGTTTATGAGAGACAGAGAGAGAGAGGAGAGAGAGAGAGAGAGAGAGAGAGAGAGAGAGAGAGAGAGAAGAGAGAAAGGATGGGGAAAGGCAGAGGGAGAGAGAGTCTTAAATAAACTTTCTGCTGAGCAGGGCTTGATACCAGGACCCTGAGATCATGACCTGAGCCGAAACCCAGAGCCTGAAGCTTTACTGAGTGCGCTGCCCAGGCATCCTCCATCATTATTTAATTCCCAGGTCAGATTCTGGCTCCACCACTCACCAGTTGTGTGATTTTTGAGCAAGTTATGCAAACTCAGTGTACCTTATTTTCTCATCTGTAAAAGGGAGAAATGATACCTAACACCAGAAGTTTGCTGAGGAGTAAATGAGGCCACAATTGTAAAATCACTATATGCCTGCCAGGAACTTAAAAACTCTTGAATTCCTCCTGCCCATCCTCTGCCTATTCATTCACAGGAGAGGAATTCACTCCCAGTGTGCATACTTCCCACACACAGCCTTCTTGCCCTATGAAAATGCATAATGGTTGCTTATATCTATTATGAATGCATTTGGCTGTAAATGACAAAGAATGTGCTTTAATGTCTTAGCAAATAGGTATTTGGTTCTATCACATAATAACCTGGATGAGGGCTTTGCTGGCACTGATTCAGAGTACCATGGGTTAGGGCTCTTGCCTCGGATTCCCTTGACCTTGTCGATGGCCATATCACCCCCAACATCTGCGATCTCATCTGATTCCTTGTCTTTCCTTCATGGAGCAAGACCCTCATCGCATCTTCAAATACAGCAGCCACATTCAACCACTGCCAACACACAGCTGGGAGCTGTGCCTGTTGAACTGAGAACCTTCCCAAAGCTCCCAGGGAACTGTGACTTGCATCTTCCAGCTCAAAACTACATTAAAGGACTATGCCACCTCCAATTGCAGAGGAGTAAAGGGAAAACTGTATTTAATTTTCCCCCTCTCTATATTGGGGGAAGCAAAGGGGAAAGGAGGTTGGGAACACCGTGGTGACCAAGGAACGGGGCCCACCACAATGTCTGACAACAACACATTTTTCTTCCTGGTATTTGTCTTTAGTGTAGCTGAATACAAGACACCAGAGTACAGGAGACTGGACAGTTTCCTGGCATCTAAATGCAGTGAACATGATTCTTGGCCACGGGGGGAGTGGCTATGGGGCTATAGACAAGAACAGAGGTTCATGATCTGAGGCAGGAAGAGTTTTCTTCCTCAGAGCTCCCTCCCATAGGAGGGTTATTTCGATAATGGAAGCCACCATTGATTGCATTTTGACTACGCATGGGTTCTGTGCTTAGTGTTTTAAGCATGTTGTTTTACTTAATTCCTCAGAATGGGGAGATGGGTATAGTTACCCACCTGATGGAATTTAAAATGGAGCCTGGCTGAGTGGGAAACAGAGACGACCCAGAGCACATATTGGAGAGATCTGCAAAAATGTTATTCCAAGGATCCAGAGTTTTAATTACACAAGACGAATGGGTTCTGGTGATCTAAAGTATCTGCCAGGGATGACACTGACGAGCACCATATTGGATGCTGGCTTTTTCCTAAGAGGATAAACCTTAGGTACTCTCGGGGAAGAAAAAGAAAAGAAGGAAGGAAGGAAAGGAGGAAGGAAGAGAAAGTGGTAAATATGTGAAGTGATGAATATGCCCATTAGCTTGACTGTGGTAGTCATGTCATAATGAACACATACATCAAAACATGAATTTCAACCTCATAAACACATACAATGTGTCAATTATACCTTGAGAAAATGTAACGTAAAATAATATTTTATTTTACTTATTTAAAGATTTATTCATTCATTTGTTGGAGAGAATGAGAGAGCATGGACGGGGGCGGGGGGCAGAGGGAGAGGAAAAAGAGGGACGCTGAGCAGGGAGTCCAACATGGGGCTCGATCCCAAGACCCTGAGATCATGACCTGAGCCAAAATCAAGAGTGGGCTTCTTAGCCAATTGAACCACCCGGTGCCCCTAAAATCATATTTTATACATAAAAAGAGAAAGAAGGCAGGGTATACCAACATAAACAAGCCCTCTAAATACTTAAGTGCAGGGGAAAGGGAGCGATAAGTGTATAGAACTTGAAGTTAGACCTGGGTTATAATTGCACGTGTGTCTTGTAGTTCTATGGGCAGACCAGTTATGACTTATCCTCTCTGAACGTCTGTATTCTCAATAACACGGCAATAATACTAATGACTGTGCTGTGAGGTTTCTGTCACAAAATCAGGTAATAACCACAAACACATGGCATGCTTTATATGCCGTGTTCTAAGCACCACACCCACAGACACACACACGTGCACACACACAGTCTCTGTGGGGAATCTTATCCCCATTTCACAAAAGAGAAAATTGGCACACAGATCATCATCTTGCCTGAGGAGCCAGAATCCACTTCTCATGCTCTAGGACCACTCCACTGACGCTGATGCTAAAACACTGAACTTGACGGAGGCTGCTTGTTAGACAGGAGCCCACACAGCACTCAGCTGGTGCTGTTATTATCCTTCCTCTGAATATAATCTATCTTTTATTTTCTTCAAGAGATCTCCAGATAATGCCCTGAGACCAGCGATTCTCATCCAGACATGATTTGCACCCTGCCCCAGGAGTGAAGTGGGGGAAGATATTTGGAAGAGTCTGGAGACATTTTGGCTGTCACATCTGGGGGTGGGGGACTCACGTTAGCAGCGCCTGGTGAGTAGAACCAGAGAGGCCGTTAAACATCCAGTGATGCACAACAAAAATATATCAGATCCCAAGTGTCAACAGTGCAAGGCTGAGAAACACCTCTATAAACTAAGAACAACTTCCTGATGGTTATCAAGATGATAGCCTTAAAAAGTGACCAATACAAGAAAAGTAGGTAGAATAATCTGGAAGAAGCAGAATCTGGAAGATACAACATAGAGAGACCATTCTCTTACTCTGACCTGCAGGTGTAACCAAAGACAGGAACTGGCAATTTGTCCCTGCCCTCTGTAAAACTTACACTTGATGGTATAGGTTTATGCCTAAATTAAATGCATAGTAAAACATCTATTGTCCTTAGGCCCCAGGGATAGCTCCTACGAGAACTCATAAATTCTTTTTGTGCACGTTCATAAAGTTCTAGGTAGTTTTAAAGGTAATTCTCTGAAATGGGTGACCTTACCTGACTCTTCGGGTAAAGATTTTGATGCCCAGACAGGACAAACAGTGTAAACAGCATTGCTCACAGAACCCTCTCTATCAAAGTACTTTCAGTCTCAGTTTTCCACATACTGCATGGGACTTAGAGTCATCCGAACAAAAGGGGTGGGAGGGTTGTTAAAAACTCTTTGGAAGCAGCAACATTTGGATCCCTTTCCCCAACTTAGCCTTGACTCCTAGTATCTGATTCAATCTTAATTATAACAACCACAACAATAATAACTGTCAACAATGACCTAATGCTTAGTACATATTGTCCATGGTGATGAAGTACATGGTTCAGCTCATGTAATGTTCACAACAAATCGATGTGGCTTGTGTGATATGTGAGCAAACTGAAGCACAGAGCTTAAAAAAATTTGTCACAACACACTGATTATAAGAGTTGGAGCCTTGGAATGAACTGGTGTAACCAGATTCCAGAATCCCTGTTGTCAGACACAACCCTACAGGGCCTCCCTTGGGCCTCTATGCTGACTACTACCTTGGACAGAACAGTATTGTGGATGGCCAGGAATTTCATGGAGATACTTGCCCCCTTTCTATACCAATGGCAGAAGCCCTTACAGACTGAATTTGATCATCCCTGGGACCCATTAACGGTATTCTGTCTGAACATGAAAGACTTTGGACCAGAAACAAACTGAGGGACTTGGAGGGAGGGGGGGTAGGGGAATGGGAGAGCCTGGTGGTGGGTACTGAGGGCACATATTAGGTGGAGCACTGGGTGTGGGGCATAAACAATGAATCTTGGAACACTGAAAAAATAAAATAAATTTAAAGTAAAAAAAAAAAATAGTATTCTGCCTGGCAGGAATATGTGACTGAATATCAGCCCTATAGGCCTCATTTCCCTCCATCATGAACCAACGAAACTATCTCACTCTCATTGAACTTCTAACATTTCTAGCTTGTTCCACATTTGTGGGACTGAATTCTCTACATTCCCTTTTACTACACATTAAATTTTTTCAACTCCTAAGTTGTCCCTTCATTGCTTCCCAGGGGGCCCCCCATTCAGTTACAGTAAAGCTTTGCCAACAGTTCTCACGAACCTATTTCTGTACCCCTCAGTTATAGCAAGTGTCTTCTCATTATCAATCTTTCTACCCCTTTGATCACTCAAGTGGCCCTTTTTTATTATATTCTGTTCCATTTCAGAAAATGCCTGAAGACCCAGAGGAAATATGGAGTACTCAGCCACTGAGTATCCTAGATGTCAACTGCCTCCACTTACTCAAACCTGCCCCTCTTCCAGATGTTTTTGCTAACACCTGGCATAGGGATGTGTGTGGGCGTCAGAAGCACTTGAAAGAATCAAGTTCTAACTTTTCTCCCTGTGTTACAGCCCTTTGCCAGAATCTAGCTGATCTATGCCATCAGCTTTCCAGCTCTGAGGCCTCCAAGTTACACCTCCTAGAAGAAAGACGTGGAAGATGGTCTATTAGCCCTAAATACCTGATATAATTAAAGTTACAACTCCAGAAGGTGGGCAATGTGAAGTTCATGTAATAGATAACGAAATAGAGGTTCAGAAAGATGAGGTGACTAGCCCAAGGATACCCGGTTAAGATTGGCTCAGTATTTAAGCTGGGCCCCTGCTCTTCCTGCTAAACCGCATTGGCTCAGTGATGACCACTGAGGACTGTGATGGTCAATTTTACATGTCAACTTGAATGGACAAAGGGAGGCCCACATAGGTGGTTAAATTTGATTTCTTGGTGTTTATGTGAGGCTCTTCCTGAAAGAGATCAGCATTAAAATTGAGGGACTAAGTAAAGCAGATGGCCGCCCCCAATGTGGGTGAGCATCCTCCAATCCACGAAGGGATTGAATAGAAGAAAAAGACAAAGGAAGACTGAATTCAGTCTCTGCCTGACTGTTGAACTAAATAATTGGTCTTCTCCTGCCCTTGGTACTACTTCTTCTGAGACATCCAACCTTGAACTGGAATCTATGCCATCAGCTTTCCAGCTCCGAGGCCTCCAAGTTACACCACAGACTTTTCTGGATTTCCAGCTTGCAGATGGCAGATAGAGGGAATTCTCAGCTTCCATAATTGTGTGAGCCATTATCTTATAATAATCCTCTTTCAAGATATATATCTACAGATTAAGTGGGTAGATAGATATCTAGAACTCTCTTTCTAGATAGTTTATAGGTATACATATGGGTATGGATAAGGAACCCCTATTCTGTTTCTCTGGAGATGCCTAATACAAGAACCATAAAACCATGAAGATTTCTAAACATTTCTAAACTGCGTTAAGGGAGTGGAGCATCAAAGATGATTGGAAGGGATTTTCACAATTGAGAGTTTGGGTTCTCCTTCAAGACCTACCCTCCTCCACCCATTCTTCAGTGGCTCTCACACATTTGGTCTCCTTCAGAGCAGAATGTTACTTGGCTGAGAACCTCTTAAGACACCATAGTTGATCTTTCTTTAATTAAGTAAAATTGCAAAGAAGGGGCAATGGATAGATACCCGGAGGAAAATGAAGATCTTGAGAGGTGATGACATTCAGAAAGTTAGTTGTTAATGGCAAAGTGTTTGCAAAAAATGACCACCATCTTCATCATGGCCCCATTTAGGACATGGTCATTTGCACTACAACTGCCCTCAGTAGAAGCCTCTCTCCCTTGTTGCACTGGTAAGACAGCACTCATAACTATCTATTGGACACTATTCTTACAGCCTTCCCTACTCATTTATCTCTCAAGCGACCACATGGCATAGATGCTTTATTATTACTGTTTCACAAACAAGGACAATAGACTATAGAGAGGTTATGTAGCTTTCTTGAGACCACCCAATTGCAGAGCTGGAATTTGAACCAGGCAATTTGGCTTCAGAGTCTATGCTCTAAACAATGACAAAATAGCACTTAAAACCATTGGTTTTGGTGAGATGGAGGTATTGGATGCAATTATTCACAAGTCCCATGAGCAGATCAGGGAGCTGAGATAGGGAGAGACTGAGACTCAGGGAAATACATGGATGTCTGTGGTCAGCTCTGGATTCTGTAAACTGGGATTCCCCTTGTTTTCCAAACCCAACCTCCATCCCCCCTCCTATCCCACACCTTGTGTCTAGCAACAAAAGCTATTGCCTTTTCACTTGATTCTGTGTTATCATAACCTCACTAATTTTCCTTTCCTTGTGGATTTTGATTTATTTCCATATCCTTTTCTGGGGATTGATTTCTTCCACTGAACCTTAGGCTGGGGGCTGGAGAGATAGAGGGATGGCGGGAAACAGATTTTTGCCCACCCTGACTTCTGAACATCATCCATTCCAGGATTTCCTTATTGTTGCTTTCAGGAACACTCTCAGCCAGTCCTCAGCTTGGCAGCTTAGCTCTGTCACCTGTGACCCGGACTGGAAGAAAGCTCTCCTCTAGGCTTCTGTAGGAAACAATGTTCTGAGTGCTAAACTGCCCTTCTGCCCTCAACAGCTGTCTCACCAAGTGAGCTGATCTGGCTTTAGGTCTCTAAACATCTGCTAACTATTCCTTTAACTAGACCAATCTCAGTCATGTCCTGAGATTAGGTGGAATAAAGGAATTCAACACATAAAATAATGAGAGGGATACAGATAGTTTTTGAAGATTTCAAAGAAGGCTTGATTTCTGTTAAGGGTTTGGGATATTCTGCTAACTTTTCTCCCTGTGTTATAGCCCTTTGCCAGAATCTACTTTGATTTCTCTGTCTGTAGCTTTCATTTGCATTAAGAGCACTTTCACCTTTAGAAATAGCTTTATTTTTGGTGTCTGAACAGCCCAGGTCTGGGCACAGAAGACAAAACATGGAGATCTTGCAGTAAAATTGACCCTAAACTCAAGGGGTAGTAATTAACCATTATCATGATAACTATTTAATACACTTGCTATTGTTGCTTGAATCCTAAAAAAAGGCAAAGATTTTGAGCCATCTTCTACTTTTCTTCACCAGCTTGGTTAGAAAGTTCATCTTTTATTTGATAACTTCAGCCTCCCTATAATTTCCAGTCACTGGTCCTAGACTTGCTGGCTAAAATAACATGAAATAAATATACTGCTAGGTCTTCATGACAAATCTTCATGTAGTTGAAGAAAGTTCTGACACACTTAACATGGTCTTTTTTTTTTTTTTTCAAATAACTATTTCTTTTTCTTGCCACATTCCAGTCATTAATATCACCCAATTAAAATCTCAGGGATATATATGAAATGGTGTCTTTTGTCTTATGAAGAAATATCCCCATTGATTTTGTTTTTTCCCACATTTGTGAGCTGACATAATGAGGCCAGTAGAGATGAGTAAAATACTGGATGTAGGTAGAGACCCATTTATGAGGATATAAGGAAAGGCTGGTGAAAATCTTGGGCCACAGTTTTCTGCACAATGTGAAAATAGGAATGGAACTAATGGGCAGCAGTGTAAGTGTCCAATACGGCAGAGAGGGCAGTGATGAAGAATTTCCAAATGGCAAATGAATGTGCCAGTTGATAGGGCTTTGAGAAGCAATGAGAGAGCCATACATTGGTGTCCGGATTTCTAGCACCTGACCAACTCTGCAAAAAGACCCCAGGAACAACCTTGGGTTGATAATAATAATAGTTATGGAAATAACAATCAAGTGAATGGGAGCTAACAAGTCCTGGGTCATTATGATCAGTTAAGCAATGCACAAAGTTTGCTGCATGTGCTAACTTCTTAAGATCTATAGCATTACAATAATCCACATTTTATATAAAGGTATTGACACAGAGATTAGTAAGTGGCCTGAGTGGATTCCGTGCCTGTTTTTCTGACCCTAAATCCCTTGATCTTAATGTTTGCATTGTACAGTTCAGTCACTTTCTAGAATTCAGAACATGTCCCTGATTATTTTTTTTAAAAAAGGCTTAAGTATTAGGTGAGTCAACCAAGTATATTTTACAGGAAACCAAGGCAGAAACTGGGTTCAAAGTAGCAGGTGGACACAGGCTGAACTGAGATCTATGCAGATATCCCAGGCTCAAACTGGGATCCTTCAGATCTGTCTCACTGACAGCAGAGAAAGCCTGGAGGCCAGAGACACTTGGAAGCCTGGAGGTGGTGGTGGGCCACCAGGTGCAGCATGCCTTTGGTTCAAGACAGCGATGTGTTTGGCATATTACTTGCATTTCAC
Organism: Spilogale gracilis; assembly: GCA_004023965.1. NCBI lineage: Eukaryota > Metazoa > Chordata > Mammalia > Carnivora > Mephitidae > Spilogale > Spilogale gracilis. The sequence continues at coordinate 101,321 of PITA01001800.1, forward strand.
CCCTATCAGATCAAATGAGAAATCCAAATAGTCTGAGTCTGCAGCCAAAGCACACCAACAGCTCCTTTGCAAGGAGCTGGCAAAGAACAAACCTGGGGGAACGAGGCACGGGCTGACCTGCCCCAGAATATAGACATCTAGGGCCAGAGCCTCTTGATCCTCTGCCCTCTCATTTTCTCTTCTCCCAAAAATAACAGAGTAGAACCTGCATCATGATGGTTCTCTCTGTGTCATTGTTATTCTTAAGAGCACCTGCTTTTGCAGTTTTATTTGGACATTTTTCACTTTCTTCTACAAATTTCATTTTCAGTCTCTTTGGTCAGGTCAAGAACTCTTCTCCCACGTTCCCTGTGAGACGAACATCATCTCTTGCCAGGAACTCTTTGTTCTGGAAAGCTCTGGTCCAGGAAAACAAATCCTGCTTTGACACCATCTCTACAGCCAGCTGTTCCTTACTCATCTCTTACTCTCCCTGCCAAACTTAGAACTTTCAATTGGAAAAGGAGCTTAAAAAGCAACACTCATTATTCCCAGTATATTCTTTTTTCAATCTTGTATCCAGAACTTCAAAATCATTAAGAACACCTATCAGTTTTGCTCTGATTAGATACATCATTGGGTCTCACGTTCACCAGCAAAGTAAATCAATGTGCTTGATGTGTTTGGGGAAATGTTCTATTTCTGTATCTCCTTGGATACCTACCCCAGGGATCATAAGGAGTCTCCTATGTCAGCCTTACTTTCTTCATCTGTCTTTCCTGCAAAAGAAAGTAATTGACTGTTAAAATTCTTCCTTTCTTTTTGGAAGATAACGAAGAACACCTACTTCCATTAATATTTGTAAATAATTTAAAATACCCTGTGAAACACAAGATACATCTTCCCAAAGACTCAACATTACCATACTTGGAAAGGTCTACATACCGACTATATGATTTCTTGAGATAAGTGCTTTCTGGTCAGGTCTGGCATACTAAGCAGGATAGATTTGGGGTGGACAGAGAAGATGGGACAAGGAAGTCTAGGTTGATGAAACTATATTGAACTATAATATATAAAATATGATATAATAGTAAAATACATATGTATATGCTTGGGAAATAGTCAAAAATCTAGCCTTGCTAGAAAACATTGTGTTGAACAATAACAAGAAATGAAGGATTTGTGATACAGTATACCTCGAGATGATTTTTCAAGCTTACATGCTAGGTTGGTATGTCTGGACTTTGCATATAAGTGAAGAAAGAGTGTTTGATGGGAGTCTTGCTTGATGGAAGCACTGTTTTTGAAAGATTTCCTTCAAGAGTTATACAGAGGTTAGGCTACATGTCCAGGGAATCAGTGGAGAGGAATAAAAAGAACTAGGAACCCCCTTCAGCAAGACTTTGCATCTAGAATGGAGGGTTGCATGGTGGGCAATGAGCAAAAGATGGAAGCTGGCAAGGATGTGGATTGGTGCTCTTTACTTCATAGTACCTAATATGAACAGAGACAGAGAATAGGAGATGTCGCTTCTGTTTTACTCTGGAGCTTGCCCTCTATTTCCTCAATAGGAGAGTGAGGACTTTTTTATTATATATATATATATTTGCAAACTCTAAATGGTAAGTATCGTGTGCAGTTCTTAACTTCTGTGTGCTACTCATTGTTATAGGCAAGCGAGCTATTTCCAAATGCCTTTGGACAATGAAGAGAAGTGTGATTATTCCTGAACTTGGTCTCTGATCTGTGTTCTATTGACCCCATGATAACGAGACTGAGCAAGCCTTCAGGTGCTTCTCATTTCCGCCACAATGAAAGCATGCTACGCACACATTTGTACATTGGTCCACCACACAATGGATGTTTGTCTAAGTCATTGTGTCTGATGGGAACAAACTTGCATTTTATAGGGGAGTTTAAATCTTAAGAGATGATTCCTAGAACTGGCTTCTCGTTCTGGTTTATTAGTTCACAGCACACCGGGCCTGAACAAATGGACCAAGAGCTTCCAGGGCTTAGTAGGATTTACAAGCAATTACTGAGGTTCTGAAGGCAGTTTCTTAGCCAAGAATGCCAAGTTGCAGAACGAGCTCCCTGAGCCTTCTTCTTCAGCATGGGTGCTTATCTTTCAGGGAGGAAGGAGGAAAGGGGAAGGGCAGTACTTCCCACAATCACCCTCTTACCTCAGGCTTCTCACATCCACACAACTGCTGCCTGAAAGCTGTGTTGGCTATGTCATTTTCCCACACTTCACGTTCTGCCTCAAGGTTCCTAGAAATTCCAGAAATAAAAGTGTTTGAAAGTCAATTCCTTTCTCACAATCTAAATTAGGGGTTTTGTTTGTTTTGTTTGTTTTTAAGTGGCAAGAACCTCTTCTGCCAGGGAGGTGGTGACCTTAATAGTTAAAAGCACAAGCCCTACAGTCAGTCAGACCTAAATTCTGCCTATTTTCTGACAGTTTTCTAATTAGGGGACATTGGATAAATACATGAGTTACTTAGCCTTAATTTCCCCATCTGCAAAATGGGAATAGTGACCCACTCTGATATTTCTTGAGGATTAAACGAGGTTATCTGTGTACACAACTCAGCATATCTGACATAAAAATTTGGTGGATTTACCCACACAGGCAATGCAGGATGGCTATGAGACTCCCTATATCAGGGGCTTCTCTTGTAAACTTTTACAAATAGGAAAATCCAGAATCTGGGTTCTCTCAGCCAAAAAAAAAAAAAAAAAAGAAAAAAGAAAAAAAAAAGAAAATAGAAAAACAGAGAAAAACTGTGTATTCAAATTCACCCATCTATCAAGTTACTCCTTTCATGGGGTGGAGTTTGTGTGGGAACAAAGAAAGACCAGAAGAATCCCTGATACATTCATTTCTCATTTCCTGTAAGGCAAGAGACATAGGGAGTAAGGAATAAGTGCCAAACAATAAAGTACAGAAGTTGTTGGATGATTTTCATTTAAGTCAAACATATTTTTCTACACCATTGTGTCTTTTGTAAACATTATTTCTAATGAAAACATTCCGACATGTAAATGATTAATGTAGCCATTCTCCTATAATTGGACATTTCATTTTTTCCACTGTTTTCTATGATAAATAACACTTTGGTAACTAACTTAACATATAAATCTTGGTCTGAATTTCTGATCATTTCCTAAGGATAAATTTATATGAATGAAATTACTAGATCAAAAATGATTTTAGGATTCTCATTACATTTTGCTATGTATGGCCAAAAAGAAAATATAAGTTGTATTCCTAATAATAGTAAATGAAATTGCTAGTCTTAAGAGCTCCTGGCCAGAACCAAGTATTGTTGGGTTTTGTTTTTTTTTAAAGCACTATTATTTCATTTGAAATAAACAGGTATCTTATTGCCATTTAAATCTGTACTTGATTCAGTAATCTTTTTCTTGTGTTGACTAGCCATGAGCAATTCCTCTTTTATGAATATCTGTTCAGGTTCTTTGCCCAAATTTTTAAGTGCTGGAATTTTAGTTTGTTTCTTAACACCTTGCAAAAGCTTTGAATGCATCAACTAGAATTTTGACAAGTGGAGAAACGAGGATGAGGCAGTGATATTGAGTTTGCTATAATCACAAATTCTAGGTGATGGAAATTTTATGAGCAGAAATATAGTTACATGAGATCTCAAGTAATATATGACTGTAGCGGTAGTTTAGTTGGAGAAGTATCCATACAAGAATGTACTAAGATTTAAGATTTTTCAAAATTTGCAACAACAGCCTGAATAAGGAAGTGGGGCTTCATTCAGTGATCGGTGGGAAAACATAAATATTTCTCTCATGTCAGCGTTTAACTCTGACTGTGTATTAAAATGAAAAATGTCAACCAACTCTTGGGTCCTATCCTGGACCAGCTAAATCAGTGTATTTAGATGTGCATTGGTAAACCAAGACTGAAAACAAATCCTTTGAAAGATATTATAGGGAAAATGAAACTCACTTAGGGAACATTGGGCTCAACATGGGGTCTGCTTGGGATTTTCTCCCTTCCCCTCTCTGCCCCACTACCTCCTGCCCCTTGCTCTGGTGCGTTTTCTCTCTCTCTTTCTCTCTATCTCTCAAATAAATAAATAAATAAGAAATAAGAAAGAAACTTACCTAATGGCAGTAGTAGGAAGAAAAAGGAAGAGAAGGCAATGAGGAGTAAAGAGAGGGCAGGAGAGGGAGAGAAGAAGTGGAAAGAACAGAAGGGGCTAGAACAGATTAGAACACAATAGAGTGGAACAGAAGTAAACTAAACAAAGGAGAAATTGTTAGAATATCACAGAGGTGAGGAGGGGCAAGATGGTGGAAAAGTAGGTGTCCCCATTTCAAAGGGTCCCCTGAAGTGTGCTAAATACCTGCAAAAACACTGTGAGCACCCATGAAATCAGCCTGAAATGTAATATTACACACTTCTGAATCTCTATGAGGGAAGAAGAGCATCAGTAAAGAGGTAAAATGGAGTGTTAACACTCAGAGTGATATACAAGGACAAGGACTGCCAGGGGAGGGACCGCACAGAAGCAACCCACTATAAAGCAATACCCCAGTACAAAAGTGCTCTGTGCTTGGGGAGCAGCACCAAATTGTAGCCTGACTATAAGCAGGCAAAAATAGAGGGCCTTAAGAGGCAACCAGGAAAAGCTGACCACCATTGGCAGGGTTATAAAGCTCCGGCTCCAGGCCAGGGATAGGAAGCACTCCCTGGTGCTGAGTGAGGGAATCCAGTGGCGTGGATCATCTTTAGAACTGCCGCTTTTTTCTGTCCCTTGGGCCAGGCGCATGCAACCCACAAGGGAGACGATTCTACAGACTTGTGCGCGACCTGCAGAACCACATATCTCAGTCTTTCCTGCGTGGGTGTACACTACAGAGATTCTCTGGGCACAGACAAGGTCTCACAATCTGAAATCAGTCACGGTTTCTGTGGCATGGGAGCAAATTGACAAGCAGGGACTTTGGGCACCATTCTGACTAATGGCTATGGGTGCATGGGGTTTTGAGAAGCAGCGAGAAAAAGGGGAAAATACAGAGAGAGTCTGTGTGCCCTGAACCATCCAGAGGGTTGCTAGCTGAAATCACTCTCTGAGATAGAGGTCTAGGTGCAGACATCTTGCTCTGGACTGACTTTCTGAAAAATTGCAAAAAGCCGCAAAAGAACAAATCCTCCAGAGAACAAAAGCCTGAAAACCTGATTGCTATGGATCCGGGCCCCTAGAAAGGAGGAAGAGAGACTCAGCCCAGAAACAATGGACTGAAAAACAGTGCAGCAGTACCCTGCCCCAGAAGACAAGCCAGAAAAACAAGAGGACAACACCAAAGTGTCTCCATAAAACTGTAAATCCCAACATTGGGGAAAAAGCAATATATTAAGCTCCTGGTACTACCCCAAAAACTGTACACTTTATAGATACAGCTTTTCACTTTATTTCTTTTTAACTTTTTTCTATTTTTATTTTTAAATTTTCACTTTAAATTTAAAATTCATTCTCACAGTTTTTGTTCTTTTATTTTTAACCCACTTATTACTACAAGGTGACACTTAATATAAAACTCCATAATAACTTTTTACCTTAAACTTTTTTCAAACACATACCTGTGTTTTTGTTGTTGTTGTTTCTTTTTTGTTTTTTTTCTTTTTTTTTCCTTTTTTCTCTTATTTCCTTTATTTTTTTTCTTTTATATATACATATAGTTATAAGCTCCAAGGTAATTCTTCATTTCTATTCTATACTACCCCTATATATAAACCACTTTTAATCTCCCTATAGCTCTAGAAAGTGGACTACTCTAACAATAATAATAAGAAACACCCAGGAGGATATGAAATACTTTCCTTCCCCACAACAAGGGTTCGCACTCACCTTCCCATCCTATTATTCTGTCAGTGTTTCTATGTAATTGTTTTTGCCTTTGTAATGTACAAATACTGGTCTTGGGGGCCATTTGGGTTGGGTTTAGTTTTTTGATCTCTTCAACTTTCTTTGACTTTAGATGGTCTTTTTCTTTACTCTTGTGGTTTTGTACCACATAAATCCTACCATTGGGGACCATTCTTGCCGGGTTTTCTTGCTTTTCTCTTTTTTTCTCTCTTTTTTTCTTTCTTTTTACTCTTTGGTGGTGACTTCTGATTGCTTTGAAACCTTCCAACGAGCAACTCCCCTGGATAGTGGTTGATATATTCAGCTATACATCCCCAAACCACTCCTCACCAAAATGACTTAGAGGAGGAACAACCAACAGGAGAAAAACCCAGAGGCTGCAACCCCTGTCACAGAAATACTAAAAATGAACATAAACAATATAACAGAAATGGAATTCAGGGTCATGATCAACCAAGGAATGTCTAAGTTGGAAAAGAACATTAGTGGCAAGATAGAAGCTCTAAGGACAGAAATGAAAGCTGAACTGGCAGAAGTTAGAAAGGTTATTAATGAGATACAATATAATTTAAATACCCTAACAGCTAGGGTAGGTGATGCTGAAGATCATATTAGTGATTTAGAAGACAGATGGATTGAGAAGGAGGAGCAAGAGAAGTCTTGGAACAAACAGCTAAAATCCCATGAAAATCGAGTTAGGGAAATAAATGATGCCATGTAACGCTTCAATATGAATTATTGGAATCCCTGAAGGAGATGAGAGAGAGAGAGAAGCCTAGAAGATATAGTTGAACAAATCATGGATGAAAATTTCCCTAATCTGGGGAATGAAACAAGTGTTCATGTCCTAGAGAGGACACCCCTCAAGATCAATGAGGCCAGAAAAACCACCAGGCACATAATTGTGAAATTCATGAATCATCAAATCAAAGAATATGTCTTAAGGGCAGCTAGGGGGAAGGGGATCTCGTATGTACAGAGCGAGGACCATTAGAATAACATCAGACTTGTCTACAGAAAACTGGAAAGCCAGAAAGAGCTGGCAAGACACATTCAGGGCACTAAATTTAAAAAAATGCAGCCAAGGATACTCTATCCAGCAATGATGACATTGAAAATGGATGGAGAGATAAAGAGCTTCCACAACCGCCAAGGTCCAAAAGATTATGTGACCACAAAGCCAGCACTACAAGAAATATTAAGGGGGTTCTATAAAGGAGAAATGAACCCAAGAGTGAAACAGAAAGAGGTAATCTATAGAAACATGAACTTCACAGGCAACATGACATCAATAAAAACAAATCTATCAATAATCACTCTCAATGAGAATGGCCTAGATGCTCCAATAAAAAGGCACAGGGTTGCAGACTGGATAAAACAACAGGACCTATCCATATGCTTTTTACAAGAGACATATTTTTAATCCAAAGACACTTCCAGATTGAAAGTGAGAAGATGGAGGAGCATCTTTCATGCCAATGGACCTCAAAAGAAAGCCGGGGTAGTGAGTCTCATATATGATAAATTAGATTTTAATCTAAAGACTGTAGTCAGAGACACAGAAGGACACTACATCATACTCAAATGGTCTATACACCAAGAAGATCTAATAATTGTAAATATTTATGCCTCTAACATGGGAGCAGCCAACTACATAAGCCAACTGCTAAGCAAAATAAAGAATCATATTGATACAAATACATTAATTGTAGGAAATCTTAACACACCACTCTCAGCAATGGACAGATCATCTAAACAGAAAATCAACAAAGAAATAAGAACATTAAATGACACATTGGACCAGATGGATCTCAGAGATATATTCATAACATTCCACCCTAAAATAGCAGAATATATATTCTTCTCACGTGCACATGGAACTTTCTCCATAGACCACATACTAGGTCACAAATCAGGGCTCAACCAATACCAGAAGATTGAGATTATTCCCTGCATATTCTCTGACCACAATGCCTTGAAACTGGAACTCAAGCACAACAAAAAGTTCAGAAGAAAATCAAACACTAGGAAGCTAAAGACTATTCTGCTCAAGAATCTGTGGATCAACCAGGAAATAAAAACTGAAATACTTCCTGGAAACCAATGAGAATGAAGATGCATCAATCCAAAACCTATGGGATACAGCAAAGGCAGTCCTAAGGGGGAAATACATAGCCATCCAAGCCTCACTCAAAAAAATTTAAAAACGCCGAATACAGCAACTCTCATTACACCTTAAAACACTGGAAAATCAACAACAAACTAAACCAACCACATGCACAAGATGGGAAATAATTAAGATTAGAGCAGAGATCAATGAATTAGAAACTGGAGATACAGTAGAACACATCAACAAAACTAGAAGCTGATTCTTTGAAAGAATTAACAAGATCAATAAACCATTGGCCAACTAATCCAAAAGAAAAAGGAGAAGACCCAAATTAATAAAATTATGAATGAAAGACAGAGATCACGACTAACACCAAGGAAATAGAAACAATCATCAGAAATTACAATAAACAATTATATGCCAATAAGTTTAAAACCTAGGAGATATGGATGCATTCCTGGAAATCTATAAACTTCCAAGACTGAAACAGGAAGAAATTGACAAGTTGAATAGACCGATATCTAGTAATGAGATTGAAGCAATGATCAAAAACCTCCCCAAAAACAAGAGCCCAGGATCTGATGGATTCCCTGGGGAATTCTACCAAACATGAAGAAATAACACTTATTCTCCTGAAGCTGTTTCAAAAAATAGAAACAGAAGGAAAACTTCCAGACTCTTTCTATGAAGCCAGCATTACTCTAATCCCCAAACTAGACAAAGACCCCATCAAAAAGGAGAACTTCTGACCAATATCACTGATGAATATGGATGCCAAGATTCTTTTATTTTTTATTTTCAAATGATTTTATTTATTTATTTGACAGATAGAGAGAGATCACAAGTATGCAGAAAGACAGGCAGAGAGAGAGGAGGAAGCAGGCTCCCTGCTGAGCAGAGAGCCTGATGCAGGCCTTGATGCCAGGACCCTGAGATCATGACCTGAGCTGAAAGCAGAGGCTTTAACCCTGAGCAACCCAGTCACCCAAGGATGCCTAGATTCTTAACAAGATCCTTGCTATTAGGATTCAACAGTACATTAAAAAGATTATCCACCACAACCAGATGGGATTTATCTCAGGGATGCAAAGGTGGTTCAGCACTCACAAATCAATCAATGTGATAGAACAAATCAATAAGAGAAGAGAAAAGAACCACATGGTATTCTTAATTTATGCAGAAAAAGCATTTGACAAAATACAACATCTGTTCCTGATTAAAACTATTCAAAGTATAGGAATAAAGGGAGCATTCCTCAACCTCATAAAATCTATCTATGAAAAACCCACAGTGAATATCATTCTCAATGGGGAAAAATGGACAGCCTTCCCTCTGAGACCAGGAACAAGACAAGGATGCCCACTATCACCACTACTGTTCAACATAGTGTTAGAAGTCCTAGCAACAACAATCAGACAACAGAAAGAAATAAAAGGTATTCATCTTGGCAAAGAAGAAGTCAAACTCTCTCTCTTTGCAGATGACATGATACACTATATGGAAAATGCAAAAGACTCTATCCTCAAACTACTAGAACTCATACAACAATTCAGAAATGTGGCAGGACACAAAATCAATGCACAGAAATCAGTTGCATCCTTATACACTAGCAATGAAAATATAGAAAGGGTAATCAGAGAATCGATTCTATTTACTATAGCACCTAAAACCATAAGATACTTAGGAATAAACCTAACCAAAGAAGTTAAGGATCTGTACTTGAGGAACTATAGAACACTCATGAAAGAAATTGAAGAATTCACAAAAAGATAGAAGAGCATTCCATGCTCATGTATAAGAAGAAGAAACATTGTTAAAATATCTATACTGCCCAGAGCAATCTATACTTTCAATGCCATCCCGATCAAAATTCCACCAACATTTTTCAAAACATTGGAACAAACAATCCTAAAATTTATATAGAACCCCCAAAGACCCTGAATTGCTAAGGAATTGTTGAAGAAGAAAAACAAAGCTGGGGGCATCACATTACCTGACTTCAGCATTTATTACAAAGCTGTGATCACCAAGACAGCATGGTACTGGCACAAAAACAGAGAAATAGACCAATGGAACAGAGTAGAGAGTCCAGATAAGGACCCACAAATCTATATTCAAATCATCTTCAACAAAGCAGGAAAAAATATCCAGTGGAAAAAAAGACAGTCTCTTCAATAAATGGTGCTGGGAAAATTGGACAGCTACACATAGAAGAATGAAACTAGAATATTCTTTTATGACACACACAAAGATAAACTCAAAATGGATGAAAGACCTCAACATGAGGCAGGAATCTATCAAAATCCTGGAAGAGAACATAGGCAGTAACCTCTTTGACATCGACCTCAGCCACTTCTTTCAAGACACGTCTCCAAAGGCAAAGGAAACCAAAGTGAAAATGAACTTTTGGGACTTCATCAAAATAAAAAGCTTTTGTACAGCAAATGGATATGGTATATATATATACAATGGAATGTTACACTTCCATCAGAAAGGATAATTACCCAACTTTTGTAGCAACATGGACCGGATTGGAAGAGATTATGTTGATTGAGGTAAGCCAAGTAGAGAAAGTCAAGTATCACACAGTTTCACCTACATGTGGTGCATAAGGGGTAATATAGAGGACAGTAGGAGAAGGAAAGGAAATGGGAAGTGGGTAAATCAGGGAGGGAAACAAAACATAAGAGACTTTGGACTCAGAAGCAAACTGAGGGTCTTGGAAGGATTGGGGTGAGGGGATGTGTGAGCCTGGTGGTGAGTAGTGAGGGCACGTATTGCATGGAGCACTGGTGTGGGGCAGAAATGATAAATCTTGGGACATTGAAAATAAATGAATTTTAAAAAATAGAACATCACAGAGGCTTATGAAAGGAATAATGAGGGGTTGGCATAGCATAAGGTGATGGCAGAGAACTGGAGTGGAGGAAACAGGTGCAAGAAATAACACACACAACACATGGATTTAGCCAGAAGCTGAGAGAGATGAAAAACGTGTAAGGTTTGAAGGAGATGAAACATGAAAATAAGTAACCATAAGGACTTCCACAGAGTGTTAACAAGAGAATCATATATAATGATTTCCAGGCAATGGTGAAAATCAAAATAATGATGGGGGAAAGGGAGAAGGAAAAAAAATCTAAGACAACAGATAGACACTGTACAACATAATATCTAATACACAGAAAGTGCATGCTATGTATTTGTTCAAACAAAAATAAGAGGGAGATGAGGATAGAACATTTTCTAGGATCTCCTTTAAGGAGTAAGGAAAGGAAGGTCCAGAACTGGAGATAAAAATGGAATGATCAGAGGATAATATAATTGTAAGTTTTAAAAAGACTGTGAGGGATAGAGTATTGACACGATGGAAGCTGAAGAGAGACAATTATAAATTATATTTTGCTGGGACAGCAGCTCTCCCAGGAAAGTAGGCTAACAGTTTTTAAATGGTTCATGAAACAAGGAAGAAATCCTGAGGGATTTAGTGTCGACCATTCCTGGTAAAGAGTGGAAAAAGAACTCAGGGTAGAAAGAAAACATGCATTTATTGTTGTCTTCTTTTATTTGGGTCATTATTATTACTTTGTAAAGTTCTAGGGTTAATGTAGAGCATGAAATCAGTCATAATACCTGGCTTGCTAAAATGTAACACAGAGGCCACTGAAGTTCTGTAGGAAGGTTTTGGAGAAGGACATAGGCCTTTGGAATGCAGAGGCCTGCATGATCACTCTGCAGTTGGAATGCCGCAGGGAGTTGCCTTCCTGAACTTTCCTAGCCCAAACAGCCACCCTGTGATCTAAAAGATGTATGCGTTGCCCCTTAGTCTATGTTTAGTAGACCATGCAGATTAGCATATCATATCTTTCCTGTAAACAGATCCTCCTAGGTTCAGTAAGACCCTTTGTCACACATGACATGCTTGATAAACAGTGATAAGGATTTGTGATTATCTGAAGGACCAGTAAAAGCAGAAGCAAAGAGGAGTAAATGGTCTTCGTCTCTGACTGTTGACCCCCTTGCCTTCTCCTCTCTTTCATAGCAAAGTTTGAGTAATCTTTCTGTAAGGACCTATTTAGAAGTCCAAGCCACCTTGCTGTTTAGTGAGAAAAACAGCTCTAGGAAATATGGGCAAACAGCTCCTGGAAAACAAGGGTGAGCCAGAATGGGGGAGACACCCAATCAGTTAACCCCCTTAACCTCCCATTTCCAGGAGCAATGGAGATGCAAATTAAGAATGGGCAGCCAGTTCCTGGTACTAAGGACCGGGTGGGAATGCCCACTCAGTTAATCCCCTTAACCTCCCGGACCCTGACCAATGGAGATCCCCTGGTAAACCACTCTGTGTTTAAATTGTAAAGGGGAAAAGTATTCATCATCACAGCAGAGTGAAAGAATTAACTCAGGCAAGCTATGTGAGTCGGGTCAGCTCAGGGTGTGGTTCTCTCTTATAAAAGCTAGCTTGTAAGAATAGGCATGGTCAGTCTCTCTCTTTAGAGGTGACCCTGACTCAGCCAGTAAAATTCTGATGCTTGGTGCAAATAAAGCTTTGCTTGACCTTGGCTTTTGTATCAGTCTCATTCCTTTAACCATGAACTCTATTACTTTCATCCATTGGTATAGGGATTGCTGGCCATTCCTGGCATTAAAGGAGAGAGAGAAAGATAATATTTGTGTCAAAGGGGTATGTGTTACAAGATGGGGATGGGAAAAATGAACAGAAGAAGGAGAGTTTTATTGCTATAAGAAATCCTGGGAGAGTGGGGTGCCTGGGTGGCTCTGCTGGTTAAGTGTCTGCCTTTGTTTCAGGTCATGATCCCAGGGTTTTGAGATCAAGCCCCGAACTGGGCCCCCTGCTCAGTGGGGAGTCTACTTCTCTCTCTCCTTCTGCCCATTCCCCTGTTTGTGTGCACTTTCTTTCTCTGTGTCAAATATCAAAGGAAAGAAGGAAGGAAGGAGGAAGGAAGGGAGGAAAGAAGGAAGAAAGGAAGGAAGGAAGGAAGGAAGGAAGGAAGGAAGGGAGGGAGGGAGGGAGGGAGGGAGGAAGGAAGGAAGGAAGGAAGGAAGGAAGGAAGGAAGGAAAAAATGAGGAAGTAAGTTATTACCTTTTGCTGTCTAGCCACAGAAGTGACATTCCATCAAATTTCTGTTACTCCATCAATTAAAATGAGTCACTAGGTCTAGTCCACACTCAAAGATGGACATTAGACAAGGGTGTGAATACCAGGAGGCAGGTTTCACTTGGAGTCATCTTAGTGTCTGGTTATCAGATCAGGATTATGCTAGATATGACTTAATGAGTATTTTTAAAACATCCAAGTTGATTTCTTTAAATAGCCTCTAATTCTGGCTTTGTTTAATTATGCTTCTGCAAAGAATTTAAAACAAATTAAGTCTCTAGGGATTAAAAAAAGGTATCTTTGAAACTAGGCTGGTATAGATGTAAATATCAGGAGGGAAGAAAGATGTATAAATAGAAAGGAAAAAAAGCAAGGAAGAAAAGAAACAAGAGAAATAATTAAAATTGAGCCACTACATGTGAAAATGAGATTTAGAGTCTGATGATGTTGCTATTGCAAGATCCAAGTAGCAGTATGTGTATGCAGACCCAGGAAGTTGTGAATGTTGGAGTTCTTGGATGTCATCTTAACTAATGCTAAGAAGGTCTACTTTTCCCAAGTCTTCATGTAACAATTACGATGATGCTGATGTTGGTGATGGTGGTGCTACCATTCATCAATCATATTAGCTTGTTCAGGCTCTGCACTAAATGCTTATCTCAATTAACCCTCACAATAACTCTATGGTAATATTATGTCTGCTTCACATAATGGAAATTAAGAATTTGAAAGTTGAAGTAACCTGCCCAAGGTCACAAAGCTAACAAGCAGTCCAGAATAATGGTAATCTGGATATGGGCACTAGGGAACTTGTTTGTGGTTTTAATTGCCTTCCTATAAAACCCAGATAGTTGGAAATAAAGTGGGAAGCCTGAAGTCAGTAAGGAAGAAAGTGTGAATCTAGGAGGCTATAACTTTAAAGAGATGATATGGAAAGATGAGTACATTGTGGAAGATAAAGAGAGGTAAAGCTCTAATGGTCTGATAAATGATTGCATTAGTTTCAAAAAAGAAGAGGAAGGTGGCTTTATTTTTTATCAATTTAATCTGATTTTAATAACTTAGGAAGGGATGAGAAAATGCAAGTTTTTATCGGAGAAGAGAGAAAATCTTGCAGACCATAGTAAATTAGGAATGGAGACTACAGTGTTATAATTCTAGAAAAACTCATTTGTGAGATTTTTCATGGTGATAATTTAATCATAACTTAGCAAGGTCCTCAAGAGAACTTTTGTCCTATAGACTTGACATGCTGTGGTGAATTTTTTTAAAATAACAACAAAAAAACAAAACAAAAGAACACACACTGGTTTTACTCTCATGAGGCTAATAGTCCAAAGTTTAGGGTGACCTTTCAAGGTGGTTCAGTTTGAGTGACTTGTAATAATTTGCTCAGACAACTAGAATAAACTAAGGCTGTTGCAAACAAATTGTAATTTATGCCCATCTCCCTAAGTAAACAAAATAGTCAAATAGTCAATAAACAAACAAAAGAAATAAATACGTAATTACACGTTTGTGCATCTTTTAAAAGAAACAAAATTGACTTGCATAGCATGATGGGAGAAGAATTCTCTTTGGAGATGACATTAAACTGAGACCTAAGGATAAAAAGGAAAGATTCATGTGAAGAGGGAATAACATCACATTTTAATAAAACCTGAGATGGGGAATGACTCTGCCTGCCCAAGGAACCCAAAAGGGTGCTATGTCTCTGGACCACCCTGCTGAGGGGAAGACAGGAGAGAAGGCTGCAAAAAATGAAACAATCAGGAGGTCAAACAGGGTTTTACTTTAAATGCAATAGGAAGCCATTGAAGATGGTTAAGTAATCCAGTGAGGTCATCCAACTTATGTTAGAATGTGTGTGTACAGTGGGGAGGGTGGCTGCCATGTGAAAATATTTAGCAGGAGAGCATAAGTGGTGATGAAAACCAAGACAAATGAACAGAATCTATATATAACCTGGAGATTTAAAAAATCAGATATGCTTGTGGCTGGTATAGAGGGTGATAGAGAAAATAATGAAAAATGACTTCCAGTTGTCCGGCATGAGCCAATGGGTGGATAGCCAAGGGGAAAGCTAATGGGGACACAGAATCAAGGAGAAGCTAGAGACCCAGGTTTGGAAACAAGCAGAAACCAAAGTACCTGTGGAGGCAGGAACCACATGTGACTCATTCCAGCCACTGCCAGAACCAAATAGAATGACATCCTTTTTCTGCGTTTTCAAACCTCTGTGCAAGAAATTGTGTGCAGGAGGGAGTATCGGACTGGCTTAGTTGGTGCCAGGTGTCCATCCCTTCACCAGAGTATAACAAAGGGAAAAAGTTAAATTCTTCTTTTTGAAATATTTTATTTATTTATTTGACAGAGAAAGAGCAAGAGAGAGCAGACCCAGAGGAAGAGGCAGCGGGAGAGGGAGAAGCAGGCTCCTTGCTGAGCAGGGAGCCTGACAAGAAGCTTGATCCCAGAACCCTGAGATCATGACCTGAGCCTAAGGCAGATGCTTAACGCACTGAGCCACCCAGGTACCTAGGAAAAGTTAAATTCTTATATGAAGTGCAGAAAGAAGTCGCTGGACAACCAAACCAACATCTAATGTGTGCACAGGAAGCTGTTGAGAAAAGGTATTTAAACCTGGATGGGGAGTAAGAGAAATCCTCGGGCATGGTTGGTAGGAAGGCAAACTGGTACTTCCACTGTATAAAACAGTATGGAGGTTCATCAAAAAATTAAGAACAGAATTATCATATGATCCAATAATTCTACCACGGGGTGTTTGTCCAAAGACAATGAAAACATTGTTCGAAAAGATAGATATGCACCCCTATGTTTATTGCGACATTATTTATGGTAGCCAAGATATGAAGACAACCCAAGTGTCTATGAACAAATTGTTGAACCACTATATTGTACACCTGAAACTAATATAACACTGTATCTTAACTACATTTTAGAAATACTACATAATTTTAGAGGTAAATTACTAGTTTTTTAGAACCTGAAATATCCAATGATCCAGCTGTAATCAGGCATCCACTCAGCCACTTAGGAAAATCTGAGATAGGGTGGAGGGGGGGGTTAGGTGGTAAAACTGCTCCTGAATTATACTCAGGAATGCAACAGGGACAGAGTCAAGCTCCTGCTTTCCTGGACATAAAGGAGAAGAGTCATTTTCTACAAACCACTTTACCCCTCCCTGAGACAAAAATAACATAACTGCTAGAATTTTTATCAGACCTATTAAATTTCCTTTTGGGTCTGCATTTGGTGATAATCCAGGGGAATTCATGAACCCCCGGTCCTCTTCACTACACCAGGCTGATTTAGCTAATGATCTGTTAATGAGTTGTTAATCACTTATTCAAATCGGGAGGGTTGGGTGACTGAGCAGGTGTTAAACCTGAAGGAGAATCTGCTGCCGCAAAAGCTCGAAATTTCCATTTCACTGGGAACGGGCTCTTCCTTGCTCCCTCTTCACTTTATGTGGTATGTATGTGGTTTTTTCCTTCCACATTCTGGCAGGATTTTGAACAAACTTGCCTCCTGGTGTGCCCTGAAGTGCTGACAGCCGGGGTGTCCTGGTCTTGAATGTTCCATCTTGTTTGCTGATAGACAGAAATCCTAGTGGAACAGCATTTGGGGTACAACAGTTGGAAAGCCATTGAGCTTCAGAAAAGTATTGATTGATTGATCTACCAGGAAGTGTTCTGGCAACAACAAACTATAAAATTCTAAATAACTGTATGGAATTATATGGTTTAGGAAGATATTTTCACAGGCATGATCTCATTTGATCAGAAACAGCAACCCTATGACATGACATGAGGCAAGGAAGTATTTCCCACGTGATTTCATGGTGAGGGAGGTTAAGAATTTTTTCCAAGTTCCCTGAACTTGAAAGTCACAGAACCAGATTTTAATCCAGGTGTGACTGATTCCAAATCCTATTTACTGGGCCATGTTGCCTCTCCTAGAATCTGAAATAACATCTTAAGAGATATGGAACTGACATCATATGCTTCACACATGAGACATATCCTGACATAATAACACTGGTGTTACTGAATGGCAGACAAGAGAACACTTCCTTTAGAAACACATGATGGGGCGCCTGGGTGGCTCAGTGGGTTGAAGCCTCTGCTTTCAGCTCAGGTCATGATCTCAGGGTACTGGAATCGAGGCCCGCATCGGGCTCTCTGCTCAGCAGGGAGCCTGCTTCCTCCTCTCTCTCTCTGCCTCTACCTATTTGTGATCTCTCTATCTCTGTCAAATAAATGAATAAAATCTTAAAAAAAAAAAAAAGAAAGAAAGAAACACATGAGGCATTGGTTAAAATTTTTGATCTCCATTCTAGATCTACCAGATTTGAGAACAGGTCCCTGCATCTGTATTTTATACATTCCCCAAGCAGTGTTTATGCACACTAACATTTGGGAGTTTTAGTCCCTCACTGATTGCTTTACCCATTACCACAGGCAACACACTTAATAAGATTAATGACCTCGTCTCTCAGACTACAGTATATTAGAAGCATAACATTAGAAAATGGAATGGAAAAGAAAAAGAAAGCCTTTTTGAGGGGAGCACACATATCAGGAGAGGTGATATCTGACAAACTCCTGAGGAATAAGAAAGAAACACAAAAACGTAGGCAAAGGTGTATATTTATAACAGTGAAGTATAATAATTGAAGTTAATTATGCCCATCTGGACTCAAGAGGGGAAAAGAGTTTAAATTATATTCAGTATCTTTTCTCTGTGAATACCAGGAAAGACACCATAAATGTTTAAAATTTTTTGTGACAGAACTTTAAACAAAAACTTATTTTAATACTTGTAGAGATAGCATTTACCTTTAAAAGTCCATGAAGTAAGAAGAACATTTTACTGTAAATTAAAATACCAGGGTTCACATCTTACCCTTGACCACAACTAATTTTGTAACAGGGGCAAGGTTTTTAACCTCTATTTTCTTTTCTTTTTTTTTTCAATCCTTTCCTTTTTTAATTTATTTTTTTTTTGAAAGAGAGCACACTCGAGTGGGAAGTGGGATGGGATGGGAAGGGTTGGAGGGAAAGAGAGAGAATCTTAAGCAGGCTCCACACTCAGTGCAGAGGCCCATGAAGGGCTCGATCTCATGACCCTACGATCATGACCTGAGCCAAAATCAAGAGTCGGAAGCTCAACCAATTGAGCCACCCAGGTGTCCCCCTCTATTTCCTTAAGTTAAGCTTGCTCACAACCATGACATGCCTAAATTGTGAGGATATTAAATAAAGGCTGTGAAATCTCTGTGTATATGGCAAAGAACTGTATAATTGTTAGATATTATGAGCATCTGAAAAATTCCCATACAGTCTTTATTTCCTCATGGTTCCAGATTAATAAGGCATCTCCATGTTCTATTTGTTAGCTAGGACAGGGATACAGGACTTATCTCTTAAATAAATACAACTGTGCGTCCAGTGAAACAATTCACCAGAATATTTATGTTTCTGACCTCTGTTCCTTGTTCAAATCAGTAATCTTAGGCAAAAAAGTCCCTTCACTTATAAGCTTTCTTATCTTCAGTAGGGGATTAGAAGTCCTAGTGGGTATATATAAAAAAAAGTGTGTCATAAGAGTAGTGGAGAATTTCTTGGAAAACTAAACTCTTTGGGCATTCTTACTCTCAAGATGTAAAATACTATTATTATAAGGCATAGAACAGTATTTTCATTAAAGTGCCTGATTGTCAGTGTGGGTAGGTGACCCAAAAAATGTGCGTGATTACTTCCCTTATGACTGAACATAGAAATTCTAAAGCAATCATTCCACTGACAAGTTTTATGGAAGATGTTCAGAGTTGGGTTAATTTGGGGAAATTTGAATAAGAATGACTATTTGTTGTTTTTATTGGTTGTTGTCTGCTTTTTTCCTTGGTTTTAAAGTGTGTGTGTGTGTGTGTGTGTGTGTGTGTGTGCTTTTCCTGAGTCAATGTTTCTTCAAATCAATGGTCTGAAAGGAATCTAAATAAGGCAGAGTTTTAGAAGATGAGTAATATGTTTAAGCCTATTTTTCTGCTGAGAGCTATGTTTTCTCGTTTTCTAGAGAAAAAGGGATGATTGAGGCCTACTGACCAGAAAGTTTTGTTCAAACAAATAACAACAACAAAAAAAACAGAAACAGATTTTTAAATCAAAGCAAAAATGAGCAAATCTGTTCTTTATCTTAACTCCTTGTTGGCAAATGAAATCTAAAGGAACAAAAGGTGAATGTTTTCTTTTCTTTTTTTTTTTAAGATTTTATTTATTTGACAGAGAAAAACACAGCCAGAGAGGGAACACAAGCAGGGGCAGTGAAAGAGGGAGAAACAGGCTTCCTGCCAAGCAGGGAGCCCGATGTGGGACTCGATCCTGGGTCTCCGGGATCATCACCTGAGCCGAAGGCAGTTGCTTAACCAACTGAGCCACCCAGGCATCCCAAGATGTATGTTTTCTAAAGCATACTAGAATCTTCTGATCCATAGTCAGACGCATTATCCATTGAGCCACTTGTGTTCCCTTTCTGGCTGTGTTTCTCTCTGTCAAATAAATAAATAAAATCTTTTAAAAAAAGATTTAAAAATAAAATAAAATAAATAATAAAACATACTAGGAGTTTACAAATGCCTGTCTGCTATACGTTTGCCAGATAATTTACTTGACAGTTTTAAGATACCAACTAGTTGTGTTCTATTTTTCCCCTAGAACCAGAAGGGAAATTTTATTTTATTGTGTAATCATATCACCCAGTAACACTCAGATGAAATCATCTTGAGACTTCCTTTAATATAATACTAGTTTGAATCCTTCATCCCATTTAATGAATTAAAATTTACTTTTAAATTTCTTTTCAGGATCATTGATTCCTATTTGAGAAATAATTCAAGATTGTTAACAAAAATTCCCAAACAAATGATAGCTTAGCACATGTAAATTACTTTATTGAAGGTCATTTAGTTTCCCTTTATGTTGGAAAATTCTGCCAATCCCTATCTTTCAAAGACAAATGCATTCATTATACTAATCCGAGACAGGGACGTGGTTTAAAAAAAGAAGAAGAAGAAGAAGAAGAAAGTTATTAAAGAAAAGGAGATGGAAGGAAATTGAGACAATCATTTGTTTTGCCACAGCCAAATTCACTTCCAGAAAACAAGGTTCTTATCAATTTCCAAGGAATGGCTTGTCCTGTCACAGTGGATGTAGTGTTAATGTTCTTTATGACTCTCCCAGAACGAATACAGTGACACCAGTCTAAATAAAGAGGAAGAGAAGGCTTAATCATGCCTGTCACTGACCAATTATTAACATTTTCTCTTTTTTTCAATATTTAATTTCTTTATTTGACAGAGAGAAACACAGCCAGAGAGGGAACATGAGCAGAGGGAGTGAGAGAGGGAGAAGCAGGCTTCCCGCCAAGCAGGGAGCCCTGACGTGGGGCTTGATCCTGGGACTCTGGGATCATGACCTGAGCCAAAGGAACACACCCAACACCTGAACCACCCAGGTGCCCCAGTTATTAACATTTTCCAACAAGGGCATTAGAGGACAAATTCTCAGAGGTCAATTTGTATTTCCAGAATGGAGCTGAAAGAGAGAACACTTACTTGAGAGCAACGCGCTTATGGCAAGAGCAGGTGTGCAAAGTCCACTTCAATTTGGCAAGCCTTTATTAAGCATCTTTTAGGTTGCAGACATCATTGTTCAAGGAGTGCATTGTCTGGTAGAGAAAACTGCTAAGGAAAAAGATAAAATCAACAAATATTTGTCAAAGCGATCTGAATAGACATAGATACAAGATACAAAAGAGAGATAGGTTAACATTTCCTGGAAAACTGAATCCAGGGAAAGTCTTGAGATAGAAACTTGGCTGTGGGAGAAAAAAACGAGAAAAAACGCCTGATGCAAGAGGTGGAAGGGAAGCTCCAGATAGAGAACATACAGGGCCAAAGGCTCAGAGGTGTCAAATACCATGGAAAGTTCTAGAAATCATGGTTCCATATGAATGGAGGGTAATGTTGCACAATAAGAAGAGATTTAGGAGATAAGCAGAGCCCTATGAAACAACACAACTTTGGGAAGCCACTAACGGTTATTCAAACTGCATTATAGGGAGATCATCCCGGAAGCTTTGTCAAGATTGGTTTAAATGGGACCAGGAGTGGGGACATGGAGATGTTTAAAAAAATATGGTAAAATCTAAAAGTGAGAGATGTGACCTTTTAAATTAAGGTGGTAAATGCAAATCAAGGATAAAAATGATGGTACAGGTTGGAGAAAGTTTTTTTCTAGAATTTCTAAATCTTGGTATTGTTTTGATATAGGATATGAGATTCAGTGGATATAGGCCTAATGCCCAGCTATTTCAAAATGACCACTAGTCTAAATCAACCATGCTGTTTGTATGCCCTTCTGTCTGTCTGTACTCTACTGCACCATCATCACATACTCTGTGTAATCCCCTACTCTTTTCTCAGTCTGCCATTCTAAACATTCCTCAATACTCTCGAACCTGTCAATCCAGCTATAATTGTGGTGTGTGTGTGTGTGTGTGTGTGTGTGTGTGTGTGTGTTTGGCATATATGGGGTGTATATACATATATATAGAATGCTCACTCAGAAATCTGTTCTAAATTATACATACCAGGGTGCCTAGGTGCCTCTGTTGGTTAAGCATCTGCCTGTGGCTCAGGTCATGATCTCAGAGTCCAGGGATCGAGTCCCACATCAGGCTCCCTGCTCAGTGGGAAGCCTACTTCTCTCTCTCCCTCTGCTCCTCTCCCGACTCATGTTCTCTTTCTCACTCTCTCAAATAAATAAAGAAAATTGGAGGAAAAAAAACCAACAAATTATAGGTACCATGGTTTTAGTTCATTTTGTCATTATTTATGTACTTTTTTATATTTACCTCAAATGGTAGATAATTATTTTCTCACATCTGTTTTTACTCTGGAGAAAGAAGTACTGGTGCAGTCCCTCTGGTTCCCTGTGGCTTCTTATTGTTCTTCCTGTTAAAATTAAATGGTCCCCTTTGAGGTTTCTGCTCTCTGACAACACCATTCTCTAAATACTATTATTTGCTATCTTCCAATTTATCCTTATTCAGTTTTCAAACAGTCTTGCCTATGAATTTTCAGTCATTAAATATTCTTCCCCATGCTCTTTGTAGCCAACATAAACCCTCAAAATTCTAGCATCAACTCCCATTACCTCAAATTCTACTAAGATAATTCATGGAACAACTTTGGTTCACTTCCTTAGGTTCTTCATCTTCAAATGACCCTCTCTAACCTGTTCAAGTTTATTCCTTGAACATGGTTGTATGGTAGATTGCCCCACCTTCCAAAATCCCTATCATCCCATCTTCTGAACAAAACTTGTATCTTCCACCTTGTTTATCCAATTATTTTTGCTTTAACCTTCCAGAAACTCCACTCACTCTTCTCTTCTAATCTTTAGGATCCAGAATCCATCTTTTAAATAACTATCTGTAAAGGGTAAACTCCGTTTTCCTCAATGTTTTGCCTTATCCTCCTTTCAAGCCCCCAGTACTGAATGAACCCAAACAAATATGTCTTCCATCCCTGCACTTGAACTACTGAGCACATTTAAAACCAAAACAAAACAAAACATTTGAGGAAACATCTTGGTTCCACTACAACTCTATGGTCTTCAAACCATGATGAGTCTACTATGTGAACTAACAAGTCTGCTGTTTCTCTATTTAACTTCTTCTCACACTCTTCAAATATTTCCTATCCCTGTACTAAAGAGAAATAGAAGTTATCAGACAAAACTCTTTCATGTTCCCCTTCTCAGACATAAAAATATTTCATCATTTATATCCTCCCTCTCTTCCTCTTCTGTTACAACAAAGGTGTTGTTCTGCCAAGTGTGCTTTCCATTCCATTTCTTCTGACTTTCTGAAGAATTTAACACTATTTTAATCCTTCTTTCTCTAACAGTCAGCATCCCTCTCTTCTTCAATTAAATTCTTCCACAAACTTTTAATTAAGTTAAATTTAATCTAAACAACTTGGAAACAAAGCAACAACAAACAAATAAAACCCTCTCTTGACCCCCAACAGTTACCTCCAGCTGCATTGTTATCTTTATCTTCCTCTTCATGAACATATCAGAGATGTCTGTATTCCCTGTAACATTTCTTCATGTATCATTCAATCTTTGAGCCACTTCCATTTGACTCTAATTGTAACACCCAACCCCCCACTGGAACAGCTTTTTTCTAGGGCAACTGGTGACCTTCAAATTGTCAATCTACACAGTAGCTCTCAGTCATCTTAATTAAGCATGACTTTAATATCTGAAACACACTCTTCTTGAAATCCTGGGATGTCTGTGCTATATTTCTACTATATTTGCTTGATTTCTCTCTTCTGTCAATACTTCCTGTCTACTCTCCCAGGACAGAATGCTGGAGTTGCCCCAAACTCAGTCATAGTCCTAATTCTGTCAAGGAGTTTTGTGTCTCTAGACAAGGGATCAGCAAACTTCTTCTGTAAAAAACCAGAGAGTTAATATTTCAAGAGTTGTGGACCATACTCTGTCGTAACTACTCAACTTTGTTATCGTAATGTGTAAGCAGCCATAGACAATATGTAAATCAATAGATGTGGCTGTGTTCTAATAAAACCATATTTACAAAATGAGCCAAAAGGATGGATTTGTCCCATGGAATTTACCAGTCCCTTGTCTAGATCATCTTTTCCATATCCTTGGTTTTATTTCCTACTTAGAGATGAAAACTTACATGTATCCATGACCTCCCTTCAAAGTTCCAAATGACATTTGACATTTGCCCTAGATAATTAAAAGGAACTGTGGGTTTAAAAAGGGTTCTTAAATGGTTAAAACTAAAGTCCTTACAATGATCTACAAAGCCCAATAGAGTATACGTGCACATTCAATAATTTTAGATATGATTCCTATTTCCGCAACTCATTCACTCCACTCCAGTCACATGGCTTTTTTGTTATTCCCTGAATAGGAGAATGCCAAGCAGGCTTCTGCTTCAGGGTCTTTGGCCTGGTTCTCCTCTCTGTCTGAGTACTTCACTCCCAGATATCCATATGACTGGCTAATTCACCTCCTTCAAGTATTTGTTCAGGTGATACTTTCTCAATGAAGACTACAATAAACACCCTACTTAAAAGAGCATACCCCACACTTTGACAGTCTCAATCCCCCTTAAATTGCTTTACTTCTATTTCCATAGCTCCCACTTTTCAAAACACTGTATTATTTTGTATTGTCTGCTTCCTCTTATAAGAATATAAGGTACAGGAGGGCAGTCATAGTTTGTCCTATTCTCTGATTTATCCTCAGAACCCAGAGAAGTGTCTGAAGCCTAGTTCAATTCAATAAATACAAGAAGAAAAAAATGAAATAAAATACCTAAAGCTATATTCATAATGCTTAAAATTAACCTTTAAGTAAAGACTTGCTGTTCCTTTGGCTTGGAATGCCATTCACTTTGCCTAGCTAACTTCTACACATCTTGTAGCCCCAATTCAATCAATACTTCCTTCAAACTTCCTTTACTTTCCTAAGTCAATCAATATTCAATATTTTTATGGTGCACATGTGTTTTAGGAAATTCTTTATTATTATATGTTTTCTCCATAGGGATTGTAAATTCCATGAAGACAAAAATGCTATCTCTATCTCTCTATCTTTCTGTCTATCTCTCTTTCTCTCTCTCTCTCTGTCTCACACACACACACACACACACACACACACACCACACACACACACACACACCCCACACACACTAGTGCAATCTAAGCAGTTAACCCAGCAATTGACACAGAGTGGACACTTAGAGTATAAAGGAAAAAGAAGAAGAAAAAATCTCCAGTTTACTCTTGAATGAGATGAATAGTGCTATTTCTAAGGTAAGGAAAATAGACAAGATAATACATTGAATTTTAAATTTTCAAGTTAGAGATGCTTTTATATTGTATTATTTAATTTTTGTCTACATAGTGTTGGAACTTGGGAAAGGTTGAGGACATGAATAGAGATTTTAGAATCAGAGTATTGCATTAGATAAGATTCCTCTAATAACATTGGACTGAATGAGAGAAAAGTCAGAAGACAGAACCCTGATGAGTCCCCTTCTGTAGGACTGGCAGACATAGATGCCTCAGTCAGTGAAATGGAGAGAGGAAGAGGTGAAGTAGCAGAGGATGTTAGCAAGCTGATGGTGAAGGGAAATGTACTGGGTTAAAGAAGGATGTGTCAGTATTGTGAAACAGTAAAATGGTTCTTCATAAAGTCCTAAAAGTATAAGAGACAGTTCAGTAAAATGGTAAGAATAGAAATTAAATTGCAGTAAGCTGAGAAGTAAATGAAGGTAGAGGAAGTGGGAGAAAATGAACACTTGAAAGGGTTTGACTATGGGGGAAAAAAAAAGAGAAAGGTATGGTACAATGAGGATAAGCATGGATAGGCTTTATTTGTTAGACTGTCTTTCCCAAGAATATGTTCATTTCCAAAGGATGGTAAAAATAACACTGATCTGTTAGTGAATATGTCACCATGTATTACTAGCAAAACATGCTGTCCTGAGCCTTGTGAGAGAGGTTTTGTTTTCCTACTTTTCAGATGAGTACAAGAAGGGGTTGAAAGTTTAGGTAACTGTCTTGAAAGACACACTAATAAAAGAGGGGCTGGGCACTCAAACTCACATCTCTATAACACTAATAGCTACATTTTTTAACACTTAGAAGAGGTTTTCCCAAATATCAGTTATCTCTATGTCTTCTTCACTATTTTTGCCTTAAACGTCTGCCTTGTACCATCTTTACCATTAGTCATTTAATATTTTAATCCACTTATTTTTTTCTTGTTGATTAGATTCATGTCCAAGGGTTTAAAGACTTACCAATTATACTTTATTAAATGCTCAATATTTAATGAATGTTAAGTTTATTTGGATATGAAGGAATATATACTATTAATAAAGTTTTCTTAAACAACGAAAGTCACATTTATAAATTTAGTATATCTGCTTCTTTTAAATGTTTCAAATGCCTTAAATAACACTATAATACAAATACAGTTGCAATCTATATTATCTGGAAAGAGCACTGTGCTCACCTCACTCTAAAACCTATTTTAAGTTGTAGGTATCAAGGATTTGGTTCCTTCTCTCATTTTTTTGGTAAACTTGTGTTTTTTTAAGATTTTATTTTATTTATTTGACAGATAGAGGGACAGCAAGAGAGGGAACACAAGCAGGGGGAGTGAGAGGGAGAAGCAGGCTTCCCGCTGAGCAGGGAGCTGGATTTGGGGCTCAATTCCAGGACTCTGGGATCATGACCTGAGCTGAAGGCAGACGCTTAACCACCTGAGCCGCCCAGTTGCCCCTGTGAAATTGTTATTATACTTATACTCAGATGATACCATCCTAACACTGTTCTTAAACTTCCTCAGATATTTTCTCAAAGTTGTATATATCTTATCAAAAAAAAAGATAAATGATAGCATCTCAGACCAGCCAAGGTTATAGGACTTGGGTTGTAAGTTAATGGATTCTTGGTCAGGTGCAACATGTAGTTGATTTTTCCAAATATAACTCAAACAAGCTATATAACACTAAGTTGAGCTTCCTTTCCATGTCTTAACTTCACTAGGTATGTCAATAAAGCTTTTGGGATCCATGCCTTTCAATTAGCTTTAAGTATTTTGGTAATGGGTGCCTTTTCTTAGAATAATAGTCTTTTAGAGTCAGGTTTATCTGGACTTATCTGGTTATCTCACTACCATATCACATTTATCTGCCATTATTCACCATCATAACACATTTGCCAATTTCACTATCATTTTACAAAATGGAACTTACAAGAGTGTTTTAAAATTAGAAATGTCAGTTGGAAGTATATGTCCTAGGAGAAACAGAATCAAGTGCATATTTGGGTTTCTTTCAAGGGGCATTGGGAGTATTATCCTGCAACAAAGTTAACTTTGGCAGTAAATGATAATTTGGTTATTAACTGCCAGACCTTTTTCTAACTGATAAGCTATCAGGTTGAGTATGATCAGTTTTATGGATAAGTTCTCAATGAGTCCTTGGTGTGGTTCCCAGTTTGTCTAGAACTCTGAGTTACTCCAAGTATTCTGTATTTACCAAAATCTATTTACACAGATAAAAGCAAGCAAATATCTATGGTTTGGAAATATATACTTAAAAGAATATATAAAAGACACATACACAATAACATTTGTTCACTAAATAAACCAGTAAAATGAATTTTTTTCTATTTTAGCCTTCTTTTATGTGAAAACTTCCTAACCTTTCCAAACTTTTGTAATTAACCATAACTTTCATCCACTTTAATATTCAAATGATTATAACCTTCCCAGTAAAGCTCCTTTGGGCCAGCTTCTTTGTTTTTTATTACTGCCCTTGACAGTCTTAAAAATGTCCTTGCCTTCTGTCAATAATAGTCTTTTTTAGAGTTATACTGATTTTTTTCTTTTTTTTTCCTTGACTCAAATGATCTTTCTTGAAATTGTTCATTCTTTGTTTAAATAGAGAATTTTGGAGACCAACTCTGAGTGTGTAAAATGAACATGAATACTGGGGTAAGCAAAAGTTTTGTGGCTGCTGTTTAATTTGTCCATGTTTTGAGTCAAAACTGAAAAAAAATTCCTTTTAGGAATCATTCATTTACTTTCTTTATTTCTTATTTCCCCAATTTAATATAGTGTGTTGATGTCCCCTACTTTGATAAGGGTTATGATTTTCATTGCCACTAAGTCTTTCCACTGTAGAAATATAGAGCTTAAATTAATTTACTTTTAAAAAGGAAACTTTATATCAGTACTTTAAATCACTGCCAATATAACTTTCCATGTGTAAAAATAAAAAAAAAAAACTGAAGAGTCAAGCAATGCACCCTGCAACACATACACATACATACACACACACACCCACACCACACACACACACACACACACACACACACACACACACACACACACACTCAACCAAAAATACAATGTGAACAATGTTCTGAGGATCTGTTAGGACCCTCTTTCCAGGAAAACAAGTGTAATTTCTTAAAATTATTTTAAAAACAACCATTTAAAGTCACTGAAAATTATAAGCTTATACAGAAAATGAAGAATCTTTTATTCAAGAAAATCTACTAAATCTTGGTGAAAGCAGTGAGATTGTAGGGTGACTGGTGGCTCAGTTGGCTAAGCATCTGACTCTTGATTTCGGGGTCATGATATCACAGTCCTGCAACAAAGCCCCATGTCGAGCTCCACCCTTAGAACAGAGTCTGCTTGCCCCTCTCCCTCTGCTCTTCCCCCCTCTGCTTCCTCACTCTCTCTCTCATTCTCAAATAAATAGATAAAATATTTTTTTAATTTAATTTTATTTTTTCAGTGTTCCAAGATTCATTGTTTATGCCCCACACCCAGTGCTCCATGCAATATGTGCCCTCAGTCCCCACCACCAGACTCTCCCATCTCCCCTTCCCCTTCCCTCCAAGACAATCAGTTTGTTTCTGAGTCCATAGTCTCTCATGTTTCATTTCTCTCCCCGAATTACCCTACTTCCCATTTCCTATCCTTCTCATACTGTCCTCTATTTTACACATTATGCACCACAAATAAGTGAAACCATGTGATACTGGACTTTCTCTACTTGGCTTATTTCACTCAGCATAATTTCTTCCAGTCCAGTCCATGTTGCTACAAAAGTTGGATATTCATCCTTTCTGATGGAGGCATAGTATTCCATTGAATATATGGACCACATCTTCTTTATCTATTCATCTTTTGATGGGCACCTTGGCTCTTTCCACAGTTTGGCGATTGTGGCCATTGCTGCGATGAACATTGGTGTACATATGGCCCTTCTTTTCACTACATCTGTATCTTTGGGGTAAATGCCCAGTAGTGCAATTGCAGGGTCATAAGGTAGCTCTATTTTTAATTTTTTAAGGAATCTCCACACTGTTTTCCAATGCGGTTGCACCAACTTGCATTCCCACCAACAGCCTCTCCAACGCTTGTTGTTTCCTGTCTTGTTAATTTTGGCTATTCTGACTGGTATAAGGTGATATCTCAGTGTGGTTTTCATTTGAATTTCCCTGATAGCTAGTGATGATGAACATATTTTCATCTGTCTATTAGCCATTTGTATATCTTCTATGGAGAAGTGCCTCTTCATGTCTCTTGCCCATTTTTTGATGTGTTCATCTTCTTTTTGGGTGTTGAATTTGAGTAGTTCTTTATAGATCTTGGATATCAGCCCTTCGTCTGTAGTGTCATTTGCAAATATCCTCTCCCATTCTGTGGGTTGCCTCTTTGTTTTGTTGACTGTTTCCTTTGCTATACAGAAGCTTTTTATCTTGATGAAGTCCCAGAAGTTCATTTTCACTTTTGTCTCCTTTGCCTTTGGAGATGTGTCTTGAAAGAAGTTGCTGTGGCCGATGTCAAAGAGGTTACTGCCTATGTACTCCTCCAGGATTTTGATGGATTCCTGCCTCACGTTGAGGTCTTTCATCCATTTCGAGTTTGCCTTTGTGTGTGGTATAAGAGAATGCTCTAGTTTCATTCTTCTATATGTAGCTGTCCAATATTCCCAGCACCATTTACTGAAGAGACTGTCTTTTTTCCACTGGATATTTTTTCCTGCTTTGTCAAAGATGAATTGCCCATAGATTTGTGGGTCCATATGTGGGCTCTCCACTA
>PITA01001800.1:131292-181326 GCA_004023965.1 Spilogale gracilis
TTTCTCTGTTTTTGTGCCAGTACCATGCTGTCTTGGTAATCACAGCTTTGTAATAAAGCCTGAAGTCAGGTAATGAGATGCCCCCAGCTTTGCTTTTCTTCTTCAGCAATTCCTTAGCGATTTGGGGTCTTTTTTGGTTCCATATAAATTTTAGGATTGTTTGTTCCAACGTTTTGAAGAATGTTGGTGGAATTTTGATAGGAATGGCATTGAAAGTATAGATTGCTCTGGGCAGTATAGACATTTTGACAATTTAACACCCATTTTTAAGAGGTTTTATCTAGATGGAGAGGGGGCAAGATGGCAGAGAAGTAAGAGACCCTGTTTCAAAAGGTCTCCTGAAGTGAGCTGAACTATCTACCAGGACAATTTGTACACCCATGAAATCAGCCTGAGATGTAAGACTACACACTTCTGGATCTCTATGGGGGCAGAAGAGCATCAGGAGAGAGGTAAAGCAGAACCAGAGGGCTCAGATTGATTTCAGAGAAATAGGAGGGGGAGGGAGCCAACAGAAGCGACCCATTGGAAAGTAATACCCTAATACAAAAGTGCCCTGTGCTTGGGGACCAGCATCAACTTGCAGTCTGGTTAAAAGCACTCAAAAGCAAAGTGTCTTCACTGTTGGCAGGGATATAAAACTATGACACCAACACCGGGTCAGGGATAGAAAGCGCTCCCTGGTGGCGCGGAGTGTCTTTAAAACTGCCACTCCCCTCCCTTCCCACCCCCCACCGCTGCTTTTCTCCCCCCTGCTTGGGCCAGGTGCACACAACCCGCAAAGGAGGCAATTCTACAAATTTCCGTGTGACCTGTGGGGCCGCAGGATCTCAGTCCCTCCTGCGTGCACTATAGAGATTCTTGGGTCAGAGACAAGGTAGCCTACCTGAAATCAGTTGCAGTTTCCCTGGCAGGGGAGCAAAAGGGCAAGCAGGGGCTTCAGGCATCAATCTGACTGGCGGCTGCGAGTACACCCAGTTGTGACAGGAGGCCAAATGGGAAGATACAGGGAGAAGCTGTGAGCCCTACACCATCAAGAGGGCTGCTGGCTGAGAGCTCTCTCTGGGAAGGAGGTCTAGGCATAGACATCTGCTCTTGCCTGACTTTCTAAAAGCTGCAAAAAGCCACAAAAGAAGAGATCCTCCAGAGAACAAAAGCCTATACACCAAGAAAATCTAATAATTGTAAGTATTTATGCCCCCAACATGGGAGCAGCCAGCTATATAAGCCAGCTGTTAAGCAAAATAAAGAGTCATATTGATACAAATATATTAATTATAGGAGATTTTAGCACACCACTCTCAGCAATGGACAGATCATCTAAACAAAATCAGCAAAGAAGAGTGTTAAATGACATATTGGACCAGATGGATCTCATAGATATATTTGAAACATTCCACCTTAAAACAGCAGAATACTTGGGGCACCTGGGTGGCTTAGTGGGTTAAAGCCTCTGCCTTCAGCTCAGGTCATGATCTCAGGGTCCTGGGATCGAGTCCCACATCAGGCTCTCTGCTCGGCAGGGAGCCTGCTTCCTCCTCTCTCTCTGCCTGCCTCTCTGCCTACTTGTGATCTCTCACTCTGTCAAATAAATAAATAAAATATTTAAAAAAACAAACAAGCAAACAAACAAAAAAAAAAACAGCAGAATACTCATTCTTCTCAAGTGTACATGGAATTTCTCCAGAATGGACCTCATACTAGGTCACAAATCAGGGCTCAACTGATACCAGAAGATTGAGATTATTCCCTGCATATTCTCTGAGCACAATGCCATGAAACTGGAACTCAAGCACAACAAAAAGTTCAGAAGAAAATCAAACACTTGGAAGCTAAAAATTATCCTGCTCAAGAATCTGTGGCCCAACCAGGTAATCAAAGAATTTAAACACTTCATGGAAACCAATGAGAATGAAGATACATCAATCCAAAACCTATGGGATACAGCAAAGGTAGTCCTAAGGGGGAAATACATAGCCATCCAAGCCTCACTCAAAAAAATTAAAAAACCTCAAACACACCAACTATCATTACACCTTAAAGAACTGGAAAATCAACAACAAACTAAACCAACTCCACACACAAGACAGGAAATAATTAAGATTAGAGCAGAGATCAATGGATTAGAAACTAGAGATACAGTAGAACACATCAATGAAATTAGAAGCTGGTTCTTTGAAAGAATTAATAAGATTGATAAATGATTGGCCAAACTCATCCAAAAGAAAAGGGAGAAGACCCAAATTAATAAAATTATGAATGAAAGGGGAGAGATCATGACTAACACCAAGGAAATAGAAACAATCATCAGATATTACTATCAACAATTATATGCCTATAAGTTTAACAACCTAGACATATGGATACATTCCTGGAATCCTATAAACTTCCAAGATTGAAACAGGAAGAAATTGACAAACTGAATAGACCTATATGTAGTAATGAGATTGAAGCAGTGATCAAAAACCTCCCAAAAAACAAGGGCCTGGACCAGATGGATTCCCTGGGGAATTCTACCAAACATGAAGAAATAACACCTATCTCCTGAAGCTTATTCAAAAAATAGAAACAGAAGGAAAACTTCCAGACTCTTTCTATGAAGCCAGCATTACTCTAATCCCCAAACCAGACAAAGATCCCATCAAAAAGGAGAACTTCAGGGCAATATCTCTGATGAATATGTATGCCAAGATTCTTAACAAGATCCTCGCTAACAGGATCCAACAATACATTACAAAGATTATCCACAATGACCAGGTTGGATTTATTCCAGGAATGCAAAAGTGGTTCAACACTCGCAAATCAATCAATGTGATAGAACAAATCAATAAGAGAAGAGAGAAGAACCACATGGTACTCTCAATTGATGCAGAAAAGGCATTTGACAAAAGTACAACATCCGTTCCTGATTAAAGCTCTTCAAAGTATAGGGATAGAGGGAACATTCCTCAACCTTATAAAATCTATCTACGAAAAACCCACAGCAACAGCCTTCCATCTGAGATCAGGAACAAAACAAAGATGCCCACTCTCACCACTACTGTTCAACATAGTGTTAGAAGTCCTAGCAACAGCAGTCAGGCAACAGAAAAAAATAAAAGGTATTCAACTTGGCAAAGGAGAAGTCAAACTCTCTCTCTTTGCAGAAGACATGATACTGTATGTGGAAAACCCAAAAGACTCTACCCATAAACTACTAGAACTCATACAACATTCGGTAATGTGGCAGGATACAAAATCAATGCACAGAAATCAGTTGCATTCTTATACACGAATAATGAAGATATAGAAAGGGAAATCAGAGAATCAATTCCATTTACTATAGCACCTAAAACCATAAAATACCTAGGAATAAACCTAACCAAAGTAGTTAAGGATCTGTACTCGAGGAACTATAGAACACTCATGAAAGAAATTGAAGAATCCACAAAAAGATGGAAGAGCATTCCATGCTCATGGATTGGAAGAATAAACTTTGTTAAAATGTCTATACAACCCAGAGCAATCTATACTTTTAATGCCATTCCAATCAAAATTCCACTAACATTCTTCAAAGCATTGGAACAAACAATCCTAAAATTTATATGGAACCAAAAAAGACCCTGAATTGCTAAGGAATTTTTGAAGAAGAAAAAACAAAGCTGGGGGCATCTCATTACCTGACTTCAGGCTTTATTACAAAGCTGTGATCACCAAGACAGCATGGTACTGGCACAAAAACAGAGAAATAGACCAATGGAACAGAGTAGAGAGTCCAGATATGGACCCAAAAATCTATGGTCTAATCATCTTCAACAAAGCAGGAAAAAATATCCAGTGGAAAAAAAGACAATCCCTTCAATAAATGGTGCTGGGAAAATTGGACAACTACGTATAGAAGAATGAAGCTAGAGCATTCTCTTACATGACACACAAAGGCAAACTCAAAATGGATGAAAGACCTCAATGTGAGGCAGGAATCCATCAAAATCCTGGAGGAGTACATAGGCAGTAACCTCTTTGACATCGGCCACAGCAACTTCTTTCAAGACACGTCTCCAAAGGCAAAGGAGACAAAAGTGAAAATGAACTTTTGGGACTTCATCAAAATAAAATCTTCGTACAGCAAAGGAAACAGTCAACAAAACAAAGAGGCAACCCACAGAATGGGAGAGGATATTTGCAAATGACACTACAGACAAAGGGCTGATATCCAAGATCTATAAAGAACTACTCAAATTCAACACCCAAAAAGAAGATGAACACATCAAAAAATGGGCAAGAGACATGAAGAGGCACTTCTCCATAGAAGATATACAAATGGCTAATAGACAGATGAAAATATGTTCATCATCACTAGCTATCAGGGAAATTCAAATGAAAACCACACTGAGATACCACCTTACACCAGTCAGAGTGGCCAAAATTAACAAGACAGGAAACAACAAGTGTTGGAGAGGCTGCGGAGAAAGGGGAACCCTCTTACACTGTTGGTGGGAATGTAAACTGGTGCAGCCGTTTTGGAAAACAGTGTGGAGATTCCTTAAAAAATTAAAAATAGAGCTACCCTATGACCCTGCAATTGCACTACTGGGCATTTACCCCAAAGATACAGATGTAGTGAAAAGAAGGGTCATATGTACACCAATGTTCATCGCAGCAATGGCCACAATCGCCAAACTGTGGAAAGAGCCAAGGTGCCCATTAAAAGATGAATGGATAAAGAAGATGTGGTACATATATACAATGGAATACTATGCCTCCATCAGAAAGGATGAATATCCAACTTTTATAGCAACATGGACTGGACTGGAAGAGATTATGCTAAGTGAAATAAGCCAAGAAGAGAAAATCAAGTATCGCATGGTTTCACTTACTTGCAGTGCATGAGGGGTAACCTGGAGGATAGTGGGAGAAGGAAAGTAAATGGGAACTAGGGTAATACAGGGAGAGAAATGAAACAACAGAGACTTTGGACACAGAAACAAACTGAGGGACTTGGAGGGAGGGGGTTGGAGGGATGGGAGAGCCTGGTGGTGGGTACTGGGGACACCTAAAGCATGGAGCACTGGGTGTGGGGAATGGGGAATGAATCTTGGAACACTGGAAAAAAAATTTAAGTAACAATAAAAAAAAAATTTTTAAAGAAAAAAAAGAAAAGGAAAAAAATGGGTGTTAAGAAGGGCATGTATTGCATGGAACGCTGAGTGTTATACGCCAAACAATGAATCATGGAACACTACATCAAAAACTAATGATGTACTGTATGGTGACTAAAGTAACAATAAAAAAATTTTAAATTAAAAAAATAAACAGTGAGATTTTAATGTGCTTGAGCCATGACATACTCACCCTGCTCCCCCCAGCCCAGCTCAGCATGACACAAGCCCCACCCATGTGGATATGGCCAAGAAAATGGAGCTATCTAACCAACTCCCAATCAAGGGCTACAGTATTTCCCAGGATGGACAGGTAACAGTCATTTCTCATTTTCCACAGCTTCATGTTGCAGAAGTTACATTCCAGGTAAGTATAGCTGAGAGTTCAGTAACTCCCTTTCTTCACCCAGCCCCACTGATAGAGTAGAAATAAAGCCACCTGAGAATACTGGGGCCCTGTCCATCCATATCCCATCTTGCTTCTAAGAAGATACTTTACAGGAGAGAAAAGTCAGAAGACCCAGAGACTATTGTTTGCACCTGAGTGTAAAGCAGAATATCTATCTAAGAGAAGCAAGCCACTGTCCTTGTCCCATTTCCAAATCGGTGATGTCAAGATTTTGCCCAGGAAGAGAGTCAGGTCAGAAAAACACAGAATTCTGAAACTCTTTTCAAAGGTGCAAATGTTATTTGAAACAGTACTGTATAGGGAAATTGAAGCCTTAAAAAGAGTGGAGATTTTGGTGCGAAGCAATTAAGAATATGTTGGTAGCTTCATGAAAGCAATAGGATAAATCATGTTAGAACTAGTTTATCAGAGAGAACCAGGCAAATAAAAAGCTAAGAAGAGATCTCCCAAAGTTAAAACTAACCTCAAAGATTTATTTCAAAAACTATTCCTGCTCAGGGTCCCAAATTTAATTGAATAAGAAAGTGAAGCAATTTATGCCCTTGGGTATTGTCAAAAACAATAGAACAATTAACTAGCAATTAGGGCAGTTTTAAGTTGGATGTAATGCCAACAGAGGCAGAGAGCTCATAATGGAAAGAGACTGAGGAAATCCTGCTAAAATCACTGTCATCCCAAGGTGACTGTGCACATGCTCAAAGCCATGCCCTCTGTGGAAAAGATTCACACTGAGGGAGAGATATGCTTCAATAAATTGTCCAGCCAGGTCACTAAGAAAATAAACAGGTGAACAACAGATAGACCTGTAAGAGAGGATAATTATCTAGAGTTACTGAATTATCCAAAATGTTCAGGTTTCACCAAAATAATTATAATAGATTCAAGCAAGAAAGAAAGTGCAATTGTACATTTAAAAAAAGCAGACAACAAAATTGTCTTTGATGTAGAAAAGGATTCAGATGTTGGACTTGACAAAAACATAAAATCAATAAACTTGAAGATAAATGAATAGACCACATGCAATCTGAAACTTTGAGAGAAAAAGAAAATTTAATTGACTCAAAGAAATGTATGGTACTATGAAGTGCAACAAGGTATGTGTAATAACAACAGCAGAAGTAGAGGAGAATATTGCAGAAAAAATATCCAAAATGTATTTACAAAAATGATGGCAGAACACACCTCAAATGTGATGAAAGGTATTAATCTACACATCTAAGAAGCTCAACAAAATCTAGGTAGATTAAATGCAAAGATATCCAAACCTAAATGTTTACGAGCAAAAATACAGAAAAAAAAAGACAAAAATCTGCAAAATAGTAAGAAAAAACATCTTCCCATGCATAAGAAAATCTTAATAAGATTAAGGTCTTACTTCCCACTGGAAGCAATGGAGTCCAGGAGGCAGTTAATGACATTCCAAGTGCTGTCAACTAAGATTTTTATATCCAGAAAAACAATCCTTAAAAGGAAAAACAAGATAAAGGCATTCCCCAATACACAAAATTTGAGAGAATGTATTGCTATTAGACCCATTTTAGAAGAAACACTATAGCTTTCAAGGCTAAAAGCACAGTTACTAAGGACATATGCAAGAAAACCCACAGATGTGACCATAAATTTACCTATGCTTACAAATCTGATAACCCAGATGACATAGACCAATTCCTAGAAAGTCATAACTTGTTAAAGCACACCCAAGAAGAAATAGTCAATCTGAATAGGCTTATATGTATTTTTAAAATGTGAATCAATCATTCACAATAGAAATTTCCAAAATAGAAAACAGCAAACTCAGATGAGTTTATGATTAATTTCACCACATTTAAGAAAATATTATACCAATTCTCTATAATCTTTCAGAGGGAGGGGCAGACAGAGTGTTCCTTAATCCATTCTAAGAAGCCATTATTACCCTAACACCAAAATCAAAGACATTATAATAAAAAGGAAACTATGGACTAATATCTCTCATAAACACAGATGCAAAATTCTCAATAAAATATTAGCAAATAAAAACTAACAATGTATAAAAAGATTATATACCAAAACAAGCATTATACACCTGAGTTAATAGGAAATTAACTCAGGTGTATAATGCTTGTTCAGCATTACATTAACAGGCTGAAAAAGAAGTCACATGATTATATCAATATATGTGGGAAAGCATTCCACAATATCCAACACCTATTCATGATTAAAAACTTCTAGTAAGCTTGAAATAGTGAGGAATTTCCTCAACTTGATAAAGAATGTCTACAAAAAGTCTACAGGTATCATACTTACTGGTAGAAAACTCAAAGCTTTCCTTCTAAGACTAGGTACAATGCAAGGATGTCTCACTACACCACTCCTTTTCAACATCATACTGGAAGTCCTAACTAATGCAGTAAGAGGAGAAGGAAATAAAAGGTATACAGATTGAGGAGAAAGAAAGAAAATGGCTTTTGTTTGCAGAATACATAATCATCTGTATATAACATATGTTAGAATCAACAAAAACCCTGCTGGAACAAATAAGCAATTATATTAGGTTGTAGGTTGTACAGAAGTCAGTCACTTTCCTATAAGCTACCAATGGACAAGTGGAACTTGAAATTCAAAACATGACATTATTTATGTTAGCACCCCCCAAAATGAAATAGTTAGGTAAAAATCTAGCAGTATCTGTACATGGTCTATGAGGAAAACAACAAAAGTCTGATGAACAAAATCAAGGAAGAACTAAATGAATGGAAAGATATTTCATGCTAGGAAGAGGAACATACACATCAACAAACTAAATATGATCAGATGTCAGTTCTTCCCAACTTCATCTATAGATTCAGTGCATTCCCAGTGAAAATCCCAGGAAGTTATTTTGTGGATATTGATAAACTGATTCTAAAATTTATATGGAGAGGGAAAAAACTCATTATGGCCAATATAATATTGAAGCAGAAGAACAAAACTGGAAACTGACACTCCCTGACTTTAAGACTTATTTTAAAGCTACAGTTATCAAGACAGTGTGGTACTGGCAAAAGAAAAGATAGATCAATGGAACAGAATAGAGGGCCTAGAAATAAACCCACATAAATATAGTCAACTGATCTTTGATAAAGGAGCAAAGGCAATACAATAGAGTAAGATACTCTTTTCAACAAATGGTGCTAAAAAACCTGGACATTTACTTGCTAAAAGAAGAGAGAGAATCTAGGCACAGACTTTATACGCTTCACAAAAATAATTCAAAGTGGATCACAGACCTAAATGCAATATATACTATGAAACTTCTAGAAGATAACATAGGATAAAACCTAGATGACCTTGGGTATGACAATGACTTTTTAGATAAAATACTGAAGGCTCCATCCATGAAAGAAATAATTGATGTTAGACTTCATTAAAATTAAAACTTTCTCTGTGAAAGACAATGTTAAGAGAATGAGAAGACAAGCCACAGACCAGGAGAAAGTATTTGCTAAAGACACATATGATAAAGGACTGTTATCCAAAAGATAAAAAGAAGTCTTAAAACTTAATAATAAGAAAATAAGCAACTCAAATAAAAAGTGGACCAAGAATATTAACAGACACCACCAAAGAAGATATACAGTTAACAAATAAGCATAACAAAAGATCTTCTATATCATATGTCATCAAGGAAATGCAAATTAATGCAACCTTGACCTACCACCACATACCTATTAGAATAGCCAAAACCCAGAACACTGACAACACTGAATGATGGTAAAGATATGGTGCAATAAGAGCTGTCATTCATTACTATGACAATGCAAAATGGTACACGACTTTGGAAGACCATTTTGCAGTTTCTTACAAAACTAATCTGACTCTTTATATGATCCAGAAATTGTGTTCTTTGGTATTTACCTAGAGTTAAAAGCTTCTGTTGCCACAAAAAAATACACATAGAGGTAGTCATAACAGCTTTATTCATGATTACCAAAATTTGGAAGCAACCAAAATGTCCTTTAGTAGGTGAATTAAGCACTAAAATGAAATGAGCTATCAAGCCACAAGAAGACATGAAGGAATCTTAAATGAATATTACCTAGTGAAAGAAGTGAACCTCAGAAAGCTACATATTGCATTACTCCAACTATATGACATTCTGGAAAAGGCAAAATTATGGAGACAATAAACAGTTCAATGATTGTTGGGATTGGTGCATGAGAGGGGAAGAAATGAACAGACAGAGCACAGAGGGTATATAGGACAGTAAAAATAATCTGTATGATGTTATAATTATGGATGAATGTTGTTATTCCAAATGCATGGAATGCAAAACACCAAGAGTGATCCCTAAAGTAAACTATAGACTTAAGTGGTCATGATGTGTCAGAGTTGGTTCATCCTGGTAAAAATATATATCATCCTGGTGAGTAATGTTGATAATGGGGGAGACTATCCACGTGAAAATCAAGGTGCATATGGGATGTCTCTGTACCTACTTCTCAATATTGTTTTAAATTCCTTGTGACCTTGGATGAGGCAATGCTTTCTTGGGGAGGACACTAAAAGCATAAACAACAAAAGGAAATATTAAATTACTTGGACTTCAACACAATTAAAAGGATGTTAGTAAAAAAGTGAAGGCAACCCACAAAATGAGGGAAAATATTTGCAAATAATATATATTACAAGGATCTAGAATCCTGAATAAATGAAGAACTCTTATAATTCAATGAAAACAAGACAACTCAGTTGAAAATGGGCAAAAGATCTGAATGGATATTTCTACAAAGAAGATATAGAAATAGCTAATAAGCACTCACCAAAAAATGATCATCATTTGCCCCTAAGGAAATGCAAATTGAAACTATCATAAAATACCACTTCACTACTTCCTTTATAATCAAAAACAGAGGTAAAGTAGTGTTGTTAAGGTGAGAAGAAATTGGAACCTTCATATACTGCTGGTGAAAATGTAAAGTGGTGCCATCCTTTGGAAAACAGCTTGACAGTTCTTCAAAATATTAAACAAAATTTCCACATGATTCAGTATATTCATTTCTAAGTATATCCCTGGAGAACTGAAAGCCTGTGTCCAGAGAAAGGTAGAATAGTCATTCATAATAATTCAAAAAGTGAAAGTATCCCAAATAACCAACTAATGAATGGATAGATCAACTGCAGGTTATCAATACAGTGTAATATTTAAAGTTAAAAGGGATTAAAAAGAAGATATAGTCTAGGGCCCACCATGGATGAACCTTAAAAACCTCATGCTAAGTGAAAGAAGTCAGGTACAAAGTACTATCTATTGTATAATTCTATTCATATGAAAAGTCCAGAATAGGCAAATCTATGGAGACAAGAGACAGAATAGAAAGTCGTTGCCTGGAGCTGAGAAGTTTGGTGGGAAATGGGAGATGACTATTAATAAGTACAACACTCCTTTCCAGGTTGATAAAAATGCTCTAAAATTGATTGTGATCATTGTCCAACTCTGTGTAAATACCAAAAATCATTGTATTGTGCACTTTAAAGGGATGAATTCTGTTTTCTAAACTCTATCTCAAAAAAAGACTGAACAGTGTAATTTTTATGAGAATGTAGTTTTGTGAGAGCGTGGATAAGGGATCCCCAACTCAGCCTGGAGGCCCAGGGTTTTAGGGAAGACTTCCTCTGGGCAACCATTATCGAGTTTTAAAAGAGGTCATCTGGCCAACCAGAGATAAAGTGTGTGTGTGTGTGTGTGTGTGTGTGTGTGTGTGTGTGTGTAAGTGTAAAAGAGAGAGTGAGAAATCATGTTGTGATAGACAGATTCCATAGAAAAACTACATATAATCCAGAGGTAATATAAACTCAGATAATGCTTGAAAAGCAAGCAAAGGATATAATATAGAGGGCATTTTAATGCCAAGTTAAGATGTTCAAACTTAATTCTATGCCCATTTTAAAACTATTCGACTTTTTTTTTTTTTAAATTTTATTTATTTGACAGAGAGAAACACAGCCAGAGAGGGAACACAAGCAGGGGGAGTGAGAGAGGGAGAAGCAGGCTTCCCGCCGAGCAGGGAGCCCGATGTGGGACTCGATCCCGGGTCTCCGGGATCATGACCTGAGCCGAAGGCAGTCGCTTAACCAACTGAGCCACCCAGGCGCCCCAACTATTCGACTTTTTAAAAAAATATTGATGTACTCATTTTAGAGAGAGAGAGAGAGCACAAGCAAGAGGGGCAGACAAAGATGGATAGAGAATCTCAAGCAGACTCCACACTGAACATCCAAGGCGGGGCTCAGTCTCACAACCCTGAGATCATGACCGGAGGAGAAATCAAGAGTTAGATGATTAACTGACTGCACTATCTAGGTGCTCCAAACTATTGATGGACGTTTGATTAAAGACATATGGTGATGATGACATTTGCATCTTCTGCATTGTGGTGGATATATTTTTTGAGAAAAGGAGAAGCAGAATAGGAAGGATGAAACTGAAGGTGGTAAGAGTGGTTGAGACATAGGCAAGATATAAAAACAAAATGCCATAGACCAAGGAACATGCAGGTGAAGAACAGTAGAGGAAAGCAGATTCAAGAAAGATTGAGGAAGTCAACAAAAGTCATTCTGTCTGGTTGGCTTGGGATATTGCTAGCAAAGGGAAAAGTAAGAACAGAGAAGAATGCAGGTCCAGGTACAGATTGCCTGCAGAATGATCTAGTAATATTTGAACCACAAGTGAGCTAAAGAATACAGGAAGAAGACTGTGTTTAGAAAAAGCTGTAAGGGCACCTGAGTGACACAATCATTGAGCATCCCACTCTTGGTTTTGGCTCAGGTTGTGATCTCAGGGTATAGAGTTTGAATTTGTAGACAGTGTCTACACTCAGTAGGGAGTCTACTTGAGTTTCTCTTTCTCTCATTCTCTCTCTCTCTCCTTCTGATCCTCCTAACCACTCTCTCTCTCTCAAAATAAATAAAGTTAAAGAAAGAAAAAACAAGCTGCAAAATTTTTGCTCTTGAAGATTCAGGTGTATGTCTTTTTCATCTAGAAGAGCCAACATATAACACACGGCAAGTCAAATAGCTGCTTGGATCGACTGCAACAGTGTTAGACTCCCACGTGAAGTGTGCAAGAACTCAAGTCCCCACTGAACCAATTCCCCAAAAGCTAAACAGGAAATAGCCAGTGTTTGGGGCAAGTGGGAAATAGTCAAACATTCTACTAGTTTCTAAGCCTGCCTGGTGTTCTATAAAAGGAGGTGTCTGCCAAAGTTCATGGTGACAGGACTATGGAGGAGAGGAGGCTACTGGAGTGGAAAAACAGGAAGCTTTGCAGAATTTTGATTTAGA
Source organism: Spilogale gracilis (assembly GCA_004023965.1). NCBI lineage: Eukaryota > Metazoa > Chordata > Mammalia > Carnivora > Mephitidae > Spilogale > Spilogale gracilis. The sequence continues at coordinate 144,142 of PITA01001800.1, forward strand.
GCCTCCGATGTAAATGCCAGTTGTTTCACTAACTTCATTTTGCTAATGCAAGAACAGCTTTTGCAGTAATAACATATTTCAGAGTGAATGTCTTTTTAATAATCCTTAATTTGAGTCCTAATTCCCTTGATAGCCACTTTGAGGAGACAACTGCATTCCAAAAGTAACACTGCATGAGCACATTTGAGAAAAGACTAACCATATGTGCACACACACACAAAATCAGAAATATATTTTAACACATTATCATATTTCTTAAATGTCATCAAAGGAAGACCCTGAACCCTGTAATAAGGAATGAATTCTGAATTTTATAGGCATCAGCAATTAACAGCCCATGCCATATGATCAGTCAGAATTTGAGCAGGATGGAGATAGAAGACAGAGACATTATAATAGAGAAAGACAAAAGAGATGAATAGAGGGGAAAAAAAGCACAACTTATAACGTAACCACAGAACCTAGGGCAAGCGCATAGCAATGGGGACAGCTGAATATATTTTATCATGGGATCTGATATAATTTAGCAACTTTTTTTTTTAATCCAGTGGAGAGAGCCAACAAGCTAAGTCAGGATCAATGAGTTGACACTGATGGGCCCAGAGTAACAAAGCTGCCAAGAAAACATTAATGCCAACAAAGAAATATGTGTGTGCCCTCACCTTTCCCCTCCTGAGCCCTTGGTAGAACAAATTTATTTTTGTGTTATAGAAAATTGCTCACAGTAGCACTCCCCCCATCCATTCCCAACTGTCTTCTATTCTTCTCACCTGCAGTAATTCTTAACTCTTGCTCTGAGAACAGCTTCATGAGATCAGCTTTGAAACTGGGCCAGAAGGCTCAGAGAGGGTTAGTCACCATAAAAGAAACATCAGCAATGGCATATATTTATATGGCACACTTTACCTAACCTGCCATGTGGGAAGAATTAATCAACAAAAGGTAAACCAAATATCAGATTTATTATTCTTCCATCTCGACCTTCCAGTCCAAGTCAGTTCTCCTTGTTATCAATGCTTTATGTTTGTTTATCATCCTGCATTCCACCTTTGTTGTACTTATCAAAATGTTCTTGAATAATTAATTGTGTTAAGTATTTTTGTTGTCTGTTTCCCTGATTTTGAGCTCCATGAGAATAGGGGCTGTGTTTGTCCAATGATCTCATGGGCAATCAATATGTGTTTAGAGGTGGAAGGAGGAAGATAGAGTTTGAAGAGGGAGAAATTAAAAAGAATAAGAGGGAATAGGTGAGAAAAGAAGAAATATGAATTATTGGTTACTCATGAGCTGACTACTTAGTTATGTGTTTCTCAGGCATTGTGGTTCTATATATTTAATAAGCATCTGGGTCACATGACCCCACTAGAGTTTTACTCATACATAAGATACCTTATCATTTATGATCTAGGTTCCACTTGCCCCAGTATATGCCTGTTACTGGCCTTCCATCTCTTTGTCCATTACTATGAACAGTGAAGGCAAGGTGGCTCAACATTCTATGGAATTTCAGGCTCAAGGCCCAACAATGTAAATATTTGAACAGAAAAAGAAGAAAAGCACAGCAGAGAGATCTGAAAGAGGAAAAATAATAAGAATAATTTTATTTGACCACAGCTTTCTACCTTTGCATTGGATAGTTCCATCATTTATACACCGATTCAAAACTACCCCAATTCACAAGAAGTCTTAAACATCATGAAACGGTCATCTACAGGTAACAAAATAATTGTTTGTTATTTCTGGCATTGTTACAAGTACAAAACACCACACAGACACACACACACACACACACACACACACACACACACACACACACACCCCAAACAAACAAAATCCTGGTGGTGGCCTCCTGAAAGTAATCTCTCTTTCTTTCAAATTTTCCAAAGGATGTAGGTTTTACAGCACTGAGCAGTAACACTTTCTGCAATGATGATGTTCTTTATTAATGCCATCTCCAAGATGGTAGACACTAGCCACATAGGGCTATAGGGCCCTTGAAATGTGGCTGATGAGACTACAAAATTAATGTTTAATTTTATCTAATTTTAATTCATTTACACTGAAATTTTAATAGCCATGTGTGGTTACCAGTTACTTTGTTGGACAGCTCCTGATAACACCAAAACAACTTGGCTAATGAGGAAGTTGGACCTCAACCTCATACACTTTGACTTCCCGATTCCAAAAATAGTCTGAATAGGGACTTCTAGCAATATCTGACTGTACTTGACTTGACCAATCACTGCAGATATATGCAACTGTGCAAATAAATAGTAACCCTTCCTTTCCATAATTTGGATTTAAAAGTCTATCACTGGAGCTACCTCTGGTTTATACAACAACAAAGAAGGAGGGCATTGTCTCTAAAATGTCACTATTGGAGTGTACTTGCCTTATGTGGAAAGAAATATGCAATTTTATGCCCTAGAAGGTCTGGATAGTACCCAGTGTGGAAGATGGTCTTGGGTAGGAAAAATAAATGGAAATTTGAGAGAAGTAGAGGGCTTAGTTCACATTCTGAATCTTACAAAATCAGGAGATGAAAGTGCAGTGGGTGTTTACAAGCAGAGGTTTACCAGACTACACACCAGTGAAAATCAGTCTGAATGTACCTCTCAGCGCTGTAAACTCTAAATACTCATACTGGATTGTGAGGTACATAGGAATAAATCTCCACCAAATAACTGCTCCTGAGAGTGCAAATAAACCTAAGGAATTATCAGAAGATTTTAGTCATCAAAGTTTCTTCTTTTACTCTCTCTTATTCCCCTCCCCTCATCTCTTACTTGATAATCATTTATTGCCAATCTACCACATTTCAGGCTCTGTGTAGAGCATTGGAGACACACCACTAAACTAGACCTAGAGCTAACATTTAAAAAGTCACCTTATGTTGGGGAAACAAACAAATACACCATATTAAGCCGACTTTAAAAAATCACTGAAAAAGTAATATCAAAAATTTTGAGCTTCTGCTAAATGAGAGTTGGAATAGATACATAGTATTTGTACGTAGTTCTGGGCCCAGAACCACTGCCACAAGCTCACTGTCCTTACCCATACACAAGCATGCACATACATACACACATGCATATACAATAACTTTTTCCCACTTTGAAAAGCCCAGAAAAAAAAATGACTTGATAGGCTTATTTTTTCTTCTTTTCTTTTATTTTTATAGAAAATATTCATAAAGTGATTTTTTTTACTATCTTTGCTTTTCCAGGATATCAAAGATAACACTATTAAAAATTCCCAGTTTTTAATAACTCATTTTGGTTTTGTTACGGATTTTGCATTGCTAGGGATATTAGGCATTGGTCAATGGGATGAGATGGGAACAAGGTAAAGATCCTGATGCCACCATCTAGGCCGAGAGGCTCTGCAGCTCCATGCATTCAAGAAAAGCTCTAGCTTGGGCATTGGTATTGGATTGTTTACACTAATTTGGAGAAGGAGGATGTGGTCCTGACACACTTTTAGTCCAGAGAGATCCGTTGATTTTATAATTGAGCTGAGTTTAAAATGTGAAACAGATTGGCTTTGCTGGCAAACTCAGAGCACAGGTGTGTTTATTTCTTCATAAAACAATGGTACTCCTCTACAAAGCCCCAGGACCCCAGATGGACCCCCTATTTCTCTCCACATAGCCTCATCACCTGAATCACAGATGGAACCCACTTAACTCATTCCTTATGCCTCCTACTCCTCTCTTCGGCTCACTTAATTACCCAGAGCTATTGCTGTGTTATTTTTCAAGGACATTTTTTTAAATTATATCTCTTAGTTTACCAATGGGCATACATTTTTTAAAAAAATTATCTGATGCCTGATATGAATGAATATCTCCCTTCAGTAGTGAAAGTGCCATCTGTTCTTTAGAGTTTCAGTTTCATAGAAATACTGTCTTTGGTTTGGCTGCCCTTGGTCCTCACCACCACATTATCCTCTTATCCTCTTATATAACTCTCCCCACAATATCCCATCTCAGGCTCCATCAAAAGAATTCCACTTTCTTAAATTTTTCAATATTGAATAAACAACCAGAGCACAGAGTTGCCTTTTTATGCCTCTGTATTTATGACTCAGAGTATTTATAACCCAATCCCTACTATTTACCTTAGGTCGCAGAGAAGAATATGACAAGAGGTTATTGTTTCAAAGAATATACAATAAATAAAGGGAGATACATAAATATTTTTAGTACATGGCTATGCCTATGATAATATAAGTATGATAACAAAGCTAGGACATAGATCTGAAGAAGGAAGTCAAGTTCATTTGAAGGGCCAAGCTCCCTAGAGGAGACTTTTCCTTTGTACAGTTTGGTAGAGCCAATCATATACAAAAGCAGGAGGAGATTATTTGAGATTTCAAGGATACAAAATTGGGTATTCACAACTATAGGTATAAGAAACTAAATATTTATTGAATACCTTTTATATGATAGACATTTATTTTTTATTTATTTTTAAAGATATATATATGTATATTTAAAGATTTTATTTATTTATTTGACAGAAACACAGCGAGAGAGGGAACACAAGCAGGGGGAGTGAGAGAAGGAGAAGCAGGCTTCCTGCAGAGCAGGGAGCCCAATGCAGGGCTCGATCCCAGGTCTCTGGGATCATGACCTGAGCTGAAGGCAGTCACTTAACCAACTGAGTCACCCAGGCACCCCAATATATGATAGACATTTAGTATGAACTTGTACACAATGTCTTATTTATTCCTACTGCAACCTAGTGCCAAAGATAATGTTTTTCTCTCATTTGAGTGAAGGAACTGAACCTTAGAAAGTATAAATAAATGACCTAAAGCCACACAGTTGGAAGTAGGGATAGAATTCGAAACCATATCCCAAAGTCTATCTAGTCTTTCCACTATATTTTGTAGGATTTTCACAGCTGATCCTGCTTCATGGGGAACAGAATTGGCCAAGTTGTAGGCAAACATTATCCTGTGTTCTCTCCCTCACTTCCTCCCCCAAACACACACTTCTATTCCTGTCATCAGATAACAGAACATCAAATATAATTTCTTTTAGGGAGTGATAACTCCACAGGTAAGTTCAGGGAGCTCAGCATGCCCAGACACTTTTCTGATAGGATGTCACTTCCTGTGGAGATCTCTGTTTGCCTCAACTTTTTGCAAACTTTTAGGGAAACTCCTGGCAAAGTTATGCTAAGGATGAAGTTAAACTCTTCCTTGATTTTCTTCAGACTCTAGGCTCTGGAAGTCAGTCCAAAGTCAAGAAAGCCAGCAGTGCTTTTCCTGGTCATTAGGTTTATCAACTCTCTGCATCTAGTGAACGCTCCATTAAAGGAGCTGTGTGACATCTACAAGAGAAACAAAACAATAGTCAGAATGACAGTAGAGGCAGCTCTTAAAATAAAAGAACTACTTCCTTAGGGGGAAAAACCTTAAAAGTGAAGTTACTTTCTCATTTAGTATCTCTACTCATTATTCACAACAAAGTACACTTAGCAAAGAAAACACAAGGTGACCCTTACTGCAGTGAGTGGATTTTAACTTTATACAGGATGCCAGTTTTCTGACATCTGTGGAGTTGCTCTCAAAATTTGTTCTTCCTGGGAATTAGACTGATGTCTCTTGACTATGGCTGGTTAGCTCTGATGGTTCGGGCACTATGATAATCAGGCCAGGCTCTTGAGTTTGATGCCAGTGACATCTAGTCAACCATGCCTTGTCCCTTTCCATTCATTCCACAGACATTTGTTGAATGTTTACTAGGTGCCAGATCATGTAGAAGGCAATAAACAAAATGAAAAGGGGCCTATTCTTATTTTGAAGTAACTCACAGTTTAATGGAAAGACAATGACAATAAAATAGCCCAGACAAAATAAGTCACCAGTGGACAAATGATCAAAGTGCTCTAATGGAAGACAGAGAGGCAATCCCAGAGCCTTGGCAGTTGTCAGAAAATGGTAGCATACTTGGAGGATAAATGAACAGTACAATGAGGCAACAATGAGTCTCAGAAGACTTTCAGGTCATGCACACATGTGCAGAGATATTTGTTGCTAAATATGGCACAACTCTGCCTGTGAAAAATCTAGGAGCATCCCAGAAGAGCTGTGGGTAATTCCCACTAAAATCAGCACCAAGTAAGTAGGCCCCAGTACCTGGAGTGAAAAGTCCCAAGACAGATTTCCGCCTAGATCAGCAGCTCCTCTTCCAAAGACGTGGAGCATTAGTGAGTTAGTGAGGTTAATGAGGGCCACCGCAGATCCCCAACCTGATCCCTAGAAGCACTACGGCTATAGAAGAATATGTCCTTTCATCCATAACCCTGGAGGAAGACAGCCAGTATATCTATCTGACCAATGTCTATAGAGTGGGAAAATAGGAATGGATCAATGCAAATAAAAAAAGAAATCTCAAATTATATATCATGCAAAATATTAGATACACAAGGTAAGGCAGTGATATGGTATTAATCCCACAACAGTGCTATGACACAATTAATCTGCTGAATTTCTGATATTTGGAATGAGGGTGCTCTTCACATTTAACAAATAAGGGCCCTGAGTCACATAGCATAGGGATGACTTCCACTGAGGCTCTGTCATAATTTAGGAGTAAGGGCAGAAATAGTGTTATTGAAGAGATTGTTCCAAGAGTGAAGAAGCAATATCCCTGGTCTTGGCAGATGGCTAATCTCTCTAGAATGGCAGGAGAGAGAGATCCTGGGATCTGGATCCAGACAGTCTTTGGATCTGTTCCTAGCTCTGTCACTGTTCAACTGTGTAACCTAGTACAAGTTTACTGAATGGACCCCTGCCCCAGCTCTTTATTTGTACAATAGAAGTAATAATTTCACTGCCACAAGATGGCTGTGAGTTTCAAATAAGAGATCGGGTGTAAAGTACTTCAAATGACATGTAGTAGAAATCAAAATATGCCAATGGCCTTCTCTCATTTTGTTTGCATCTGAAAAACGTGTGCCACCTCCCAGATATGCAAAGCTCTGAGGTCTTGAGGGATAGATCTAGAAATCCAAAGTCATTATTTGAGCTGTCACTTTATTCTGCGATTTGAAAGATCTTTTTAGAACAACCCCAACTCGTGACCGGGATAGAATTAGGGATTTACATCATTTTGCTCCTGCTAACCTGTGGTACTCTAAAACATAAGAGGGTTGCGCTAACTGACACAGTATATGTTATAGAAAAAGGCAGCTCACATTCAGGTTGAAGATTAAACTGAGCCTGCCTATTGCCAAAGCCTTGTTTACCACCTCTGCATGTTAACTATTGCCATTTAGCAAGCCTGGGTGCTGTAATTATTACCTGAAGCAAATAATATACTCAGCACTTTATAAGAAATGCAAACTCCTCACCCTTCCTTTGGTTCTCAGAGCAATACCATTAATTATGATAAATTCTTCTGATATTTTTGTGACTACGGTAGGTAATTTCTTAGGTATTCCTCTGCAATTTGACATCCATCATTGTCCACTTAGCATAAATTAGGGCCAAGACTCCATGGTTGAATTTCACCACTTATTATGCCTCATTCAGGGGAGCTAATCCCTTTCTTAAATATGTATTAAATTTTTTAAGGTATTTTTTAGCAGTGGATTTTTCAAAGCTACAGTTCTGTCATTTTCCAGGCACAAAACCCATGCAGATTGTTAGCAGCCACTCTGTCTTTCCACCCTATGAGAAGGATACATTTCCTAGAAGATTCGGGGGGCTGGGATTTTGTATACATTTAATTAACATATCCCTCTACTTTGTCTAATTGTCTATTGCCTTCCTCTTATCCACAACTCACTTAATAAACTTGGTATGGTTGAATCTCATTAATTAAAAATCTGCGAAAGTACTGGAGTGCCGATTGTTTCTTTTCAATGGACTTAAATCCTCATAGTAGAACATCTCAGGAAGGAGAATCAGAGTAGTAGTATCTCCACATAGTAAGGGCACATGATATCGGGACACCAGGAAGAACTTCCTGGGAAATTTGTCTGATCCCTCCTATTTTTTCCTCTCCTCCCGTAGATTCAAACATGTCAAGTTGTCCCCAGAAAAATGGCTGACAACTCTCCAGAGTAACATGTACCTGTAAAGGAACCTCCCTGCTTAAAGTTGAGGAAATCATGATTTCTATGACACAATAATTTATTGGTAAGCATTTATCTAGTAATGTTCCAGAACTCCATAAGGCACAATTGTCACAAAGCAAGTGGGGGCTAGTGTCCACTGAGGAGCATGCAAGACTGATAGGTGACAAGACTTGTGCTCACCTGAAGAATACTAGATGGGGCAGGGCAGTGGGGTGTGGTGGATGTTGTGATAATCATACCAGCATGAGAACTAGTGAGTAGGTAAAGAGTGAACTCCATGAAGCAGTGAGGTCAGCCTGCTCTGTGATAAAGGTCTAATTGGAGAGAACAACATTAGATGGGTTGACTGAAGCTAAGCTTGACAGTGCCCCTGCTCTTTCAAACCTAGGACCCTGGCCCAAGACAAATATTGCAATTTAAAGGAGAGGGATGGGAACTTCTTTTTTTAAATAAAGAGGATATTCTAGTTCCTACTAAATAGGCATACCTCACAACTGGAGAGCACAAAGAACTATTTAACAAGACAAACAAAAATGTTATACTCAAGATGCTGAAACTCAACTTTTCATTTTTATAGATGAGGCTGGGCCTTTGCCCTTGGGTGACATACAGTCACATGTTCTGTCAGTGGCTTAGAACTGTTTCCTCGAGGTCTAGAGGGTCTCTATTTTTCCTCTTCTTAATCACCCTCGGCTCACTTCAACTCATTCTTCTCCCTCTTAAGAAAGAAAACTTCCTAATGATCATTTGCCAAGGCTGCCCTGTCCCCTGAAGTCCTCTTCTGTTTCAGATTAAGATCCTTTCATATTCTAAGGTTGAGCTCCAATGTCCTCTCTTTAAAGAGGCTCTCCTGATACTGGGGACCAGTCATGGTGCCTCCCTCTGCTGAACTCACAGAACCTTCCACCTGTAATTCCAATGACTCTGGTTCTACTCAAGTCTTGTTCCTTGCCATTTGTATACTTGTCTCATCTATGAGATTAGGAATCTCTCCAAGACAGGAATCTTGCTTTGTTCATCTTGGTATTCCCTCTTGGCTTAGCACAATGTCTTTACATAATAGCTTCCTAAGTACTTAATGAATTTGTTGAATTATTGTATCAAATGCTTTTACATCAACCAACTAAATACCATGTGTCTGGGCCACAAGTAAAATGGCAAAGTATAACATACGGTGGAGGATGATACCTCTAAAATGTGTATCAGAGCATTTTCTGATAAGTAGCCCCAAATATTAAAATAATAATAATAATAACAATAAAAGTTATCACCTACAATGTGCTAGGCACTCATTGTGACCTGGAACATTACAAATTTATGGGCATTCAGCCTATAAAGAAGCTACCAGTTGAGACAAGATATCTTCCCCTCTAAACTCACTGTGGGAAATGCTGGCAGGTCTGATGGATTTGCCAAGCAAGCCGGCTTTGATGGGAACTGAAACAATCTGTCAAACTCACAAAAGGGTTTGTGAGCATGAAGGTGTATGGGAAAGGAAGTTTAATGTTGCCTGGAATGGGAATCCAGAACTTTTAGCCAATGCCAGACAAACCAGAAAGGAAATAGCCCAAGGACACTGGAGTAGGCAACATAAGCCCTTGTGTGATTGGCTCTGGTTAAAGCTTGACAGTGGGAAAGATTGACAGCCTTAATTTGTAGGCAGTGAGAGTGCCAGATTCCCACAGAAAAGGGCCCCAGACTCAAATTAAAGCAGCTATTTCTAGGGATGGAAGGGGAATTGAATTCCCAAACCACCACTCTAGCCCTTGGCCTCTCTTCTGAAGCTTCGAATGTTTGGGGGGGATGTACGGTGAGTCAACAAGCACAGTGAGTCAGAGAATTGCATGTAATAGCAGCTCAAGGTACCTGCTAGTAAACTTCCATGGTCTCAGGTCTCTCTGTAAGGACATTGTCCCCTGGGGGTGCATGAATGACTGTTGGTGAAGCATCTCACTCTTATTTTCAGCTCAGGTCATGACTTCCAGGTGGTGAGATTCAGCCTGGCATCAGGCTCTGTGATAGACATGGAGATGCCTGTGATTCTGTCTCTCCATCTCCCTCTGCCCCTCCACCACCCTTTGCTCACATGCATGCATTCTCTCTCTCTCACTCTCTCTCTCTCACTAAAAAAAAATAGACTGTCCTCTGGATCAGTGGATCAGTGGCTGAGATGGTGAATAGAAGAAAAAAGTCTGAGTGAATGTGGAAATGCATTGGAGAGAAGGGAAATTCCAAATGATCTATGTGATCTGAGTGGGGTTTGGAGGTTGGGATGAGTTGGGTGCAATGGGAGATGTGGGAGCCTTGGAACTGTCACAAGCCACTGTCTGCCCACTTTGGGCACCTAATAAAAGTGGTCTGTTCCTGGCCTGGTCCCTAGCTCTGTATTATCCAGCATTGTGGCTTTAATTCATCAAAATCTCTCCTTAATCCTCCTTAAGCCTCTAGCCTCTACACCACGCTAGCCTCGACAAGTACTCGATTTGTACATTTTCACTTGGACATCTTAAGAGGTAAATTCAGCAGAATTTGTCCAATATGGAACTTTTCATAACCTACCCCTGTCCAAATATCTTCTTCCTGTTCCTCATCCAGTTTTTATCATCAAAATATAGCATTATAGGGCACCAACACAAATACCACCGTTCCATCATCCATAAATACACATGCTCTTATTATTACCATGGTAAAGTACTCCAGGATGTTTCACTAAAACATCTCTGTCAAACCCTGTCAGTAAAAATAATAATGGTAATAGATATTATTTATCAACTATGTACTGGTAATGAGCATCATTTTAAACTTTTCACATATATTCATTTGTTTTATCCTTGTAAAGATGACAAGAGGTGGAAAATGCTATTATCTCCCATTTTACTGTTGAAAAAACAGAGACACAGAGAAGAGCAATAACCTGGTGAGGCCACATAGTTGGTGAGTGAGGGGATCCTAGTTCAGGCAGTCTGCTCCAGACGCAACACTCTTCAGCTGTAGGGCATATGGTAGCTGGAGCCAGGACTGCCAGAAGATGTCATGGTTCCTGAGGAAGTGTTCACAGTGGGCTCTCTGAGACAGACTTGTCTACTTACTCACAGAAATCTAATCCAATATGATAATCAACTCTTCCATCTTCACACCAAGGTCAGACTTCTCTATTCTACCTCTGCTGCCTATGGCAGGTAATCAGCCTGCCATCTGGGAAAGGGTAGCCCACTGCTTCTGCCCTGTGGCTCCACGTCCCACTGACTCCACAGGGGATCAGGAGAGGAAAAGGGGAGTGGAGAAGAATCACAGAAAAGCACTCATCTCACTCAACAGTCTTAAGGTGGCAAATGTGTGAGTTGCTTCGTTGGACTGTGGATGTTTCCCTGGGTTCCAAGAGTCTCTCCTGCTAGGTTCCGGCACTGTGGTTCCCAGGGTGCCAGCAGTGCATTCCACTCCTCCAGCTGCTTCTTCCTGCTCAACACAGGTGTCTTCATCAGTCCTCTCCACACAGACTTTTTTTCTTGGAATGCACACTCTTTCAGAGCTTTCAACAGCCCCGGCTTGATTCTCAATCTGCACGGTTTACAGTATAGTTCATGATCTTGGGTGGCCCCTGAAGCTCTCCTTTATCCAAAGCAAAGCACTAGTCCTACTCTCTCACCCTCCAGATTTTCTAAGCATGAGTCACATATTGGCTTACCACCAATGCCAAAGAAACATTGGAGCCTTACCTCAAGGAGGCCTCTAAATGTGGACCCATGGGAGCATTCCCATGACTCTCTCACAAATTCTCTTCACCAAACCCTCCCAAATATTGACTTCTTTGAAATGTCTCTGTGGGTGTAGGGAATTCAATTGTCATAACGTGATTTGGGAGAAATCCTGCTCTGCTCATGCCTTACAATGCACTGGCCTCTCACTTTGGAATTCCTCTCGTCTCTAGGTGCTTCTGTCCAAAGTTCCAATTCAGCATCCTTATTGGGTACTTATTTTGTGCCAAGCACTGTAGATGTATTACCTAAATTAAGTTCAAAAATAATTATATAAAGTAAGAAATACCGATAACCACATTTTAAGGAGCCTACAACTTAGATTACAAATAAAGTTCAGTACAAAGTATGAGCTCTTAGCCATTTTAAACAAAGGACTTGGACTTCCCCTACATTGTTTACATATGTTGTCCATACTTTACTCAGATGGGGAGCTTTTTCTCATCTGACTTTTATCCTTCCCAACCTCATTAAATTGACTTTTCTAAAAGCCATTGAGCCCTTGTTGCCAGATCTTAGTATCTGATGTAGTTAAACACTTCTACCTTATTGAAATACTGTTTTCTAGGATTCCATGGCCACACACTCTTCTAATTTGTTTCCCACTTCACTAAGACCTCTTCTCAGTTTCATCTTTGTTTCTTTTCCATCTAGCCTTTACATGTTGACTTAGATCTTCATCAGGGACCCCCATCCCTTCTTCATTTACATTCCCTCCCTTGGTGCTCAGTGTGATGCTTTTAAAGCTCATGTCTATGCAATGACTCCTTTATATAGATCTCCATCCTGGCCTCTGCAAGTACTAGATTTGCACATTTCCACTTGGACATCTTAAGAGGTAAATTTAGGAGAGTTTGTCCAATATGGAACTTTTGATAACCTACCCCTATCCAAATACCTTCTTCCTGCTCCCCATCCAGTTTTGTTCATCAAAAAATAGCATCACAGGGCATCAACCTAAATACCATTGTTCCATCATCCATAAATACACTATGCCCTTATTCTTCACCTTTCCTCTATCATCAAATCCCATTGGTTTTACTTGCTTTTTTAAAAAAGAGAGAATCCCAGGCAGACTCTGAGCTGAGCACCGAGCTCGATGGGGAGAATGGGGCTTGATCTCAAGACCCTGGGATCATGACTTGAGCTGAAACCAAGAATCCAATGTTTAACCAACTGAGCTACCCAGGTGTCCCCTATTGGTTTTACTATCAAAATGTATTTCAATCCTCTCCAATTTCATGACCATTGCATTAATCCAAATTACTACCCCTTTTCTCCAGATTACTGTGATAGATTCCAGACAATCTCTCCAATCTATTCTTATATTATTACATCTATTTACACAGCAAGCAAGGTGATTTCTTAGAACATATATCAGATTGCCCCACCCTTTGAATTAAAGCCTCTCAACATTATCCCATTCAAATAAAATCCAAACTTGGTTCCATACCTTATTCTTTTTCCTTCCCATCTCAAATGTCTTCTCTTTACTAACTATGCTTGAATTTCACAGCCTACCCTTTATTTCTGAGCATGCAAATCCTCTCTCACCTCTGGAAATTTACATTAGTGACACAGTGTCATTGAAACACTCTTCCTCCAGCTTTATAGAGTTCTGATATCGCCTTCAAACATCAACTTGGACAGCACCTTCTCGAAGAGCCCATTGCTGACCATTTTATTTCAAATGGCTTTCTCCAATTCATCTCTATGTCATCACTCTCTTTTATAGCCTTCAAAATATCGGCACAGTCTGTAAATATACAAGGTATTATTTGTCCATGTGTTAATTTGTTGGTCTCCCACACTGGTGACTAAACTTCAGGAAAATATAATTTTTATCTATCTTCTTCCTTGCTATATTCATGCCACTTCTCATACAGTAAGTACTCAAATGTTTTTGACTGACTGGATGAATAAAATGAATCAATGAATCAATGAATCAATGAAGGGATGAAAGAATGAATTGTGATATGGTGATAGACTGAATACTCTGTAAGGTAGGGAACAATATCAAATCCCTGAATAAAATCTAACAAATGAAGAACCTACAAAATATGAAATGAAAATGTTGATCTTGTCAACTGACCCCCAACTTTCCCACAGTTACCTGAGCCCCTTTGGAAGTTAAAACCACAACGCTTTCTTTCTGGGTAGGTTGCAGAGTGAAGGCACAAAGAAACTCTGTACATCTGATGAGCCTGAGGCAACCAGGGAGAATGGCAGCTAGAGGAAAATGCCCTTCCCATCAGAAAAAAAAAGTCTCCAGTCAGCCTTCACAATCCTGAATGATCACAGCACTGGGGGCTCCACTTGGAAGATTTTAATCTGAGAAAAATGGTTTCATACATAACATGCTGTGGGGATATTTGTTTGGGAGCAGATTGAGCTTAAGTCAAATATCCTGCATTTACAAATCCAACTGATTAATAAACAGCCACAGAATTTTGCTCTTTCTCTACAATACACTCAGGAAAATGGATGAATTTTATTATTCTACTTATTATTTTTTATCAGCAAAAGTAAAAAAAAAAAAAAAGAAAAAGTGATTTCACCCATCTTTGCTAAGCTGTAAAATGAGAGAGGCAGTATGATTATATATTGCTGGAAAGAGAGGCAATTGTAGAGAATTATAAATCATATTCTTTTGTTTGGTTGGCATTTTTTGTTTATTTGTGTCTAATGCAAAGAGCAGGAGATTTACCATAATTTGCGTTCTATAACCTGCAGTACAATGTGACAGGAGAAAAAAAATCTATTAGCAAAAATGTGTTTTGCCTTTCTGGGCCGAAAGCAAAACAACACCAGGTTGAAATATTCATCTATTTCTCTTGCCAGGGTTTATTTCTTTTAGTGACAGTCGTGTAACCTTAAAAAACAAACAGACATGTCTACCCTTAAAAAAACAAACAAACACAACTGCCCTCAGAAAACGAAAAGGCAAACAAAAACTCTTAGGGATTTTCTCAAAATGATATTGATCAAAATACAAAGCTTTGTCTCCCTGTCTGGTCTTTGCAGCTCATTAATAACTGTAGTGATATACTTGGTTCTGAGGAGAAAAAAAGATGACTTCTCTTAGGTTTTGTTTGTAAAACAAAATGTGAGTGGCCAAGTGTATTTTGCATAGATTCAGAAAGGAGGAAAATACAACTGGGAAATACATCCACAGCACTGTATGTAGCCAAGGTAGGAACGTTGTATGGGAAAGGATTTTTCAATTGGGTTTGCATATGCTCTGCATTGTGAAACCACATTTCGTGATGGTATTCAAGCCTGTTAAGAGAATAATGTTTGAATAAATGAGCAGGTTTTGTGATCATTTTCTCTGTGCCATTTTCTCTGTATCCATTCAGGGCAAGTCAAGAGGATATATATTTAAATGTTAGTATAAAATCTTGATACAATTGGAAAATCATTTAAGCTCTGAGGATAATAAGATATGAGACCATGTTCCTAAGAGAGTCTTGATATTATGATCCATTCCAAATAATTTTAGCTTTGTGTTATGTATTCAATGACAGACTCCGGGGCAGATATAAAACAAGTAAACCCATATGTCTCTTTCTGTGTGCTCTATTCATTTGCATACAAAGTTGCCCTGAAATACATACACACGTGTAGTAAGGATATTTATAATAAATGGTCAGAATGGATCAAGATATTTGATTTTTATGCCTTTACTGTTTAGAGCAATTTCAGATTCACAGAAAAATTAAGGGAAAGGTACAGAGATTTTCCATATATCTCCTCCACTATTGACAACATCTCCCACCACAATGCTACATTTTGTTATAACTGATGAACTTACACTGACACATCATAATCGCCCAAAGTCTATAGTTTACATTACAACTCCTTTTTGGTGTTGTACATTCTATGGTTGAACAAATGTTAAGTGACATGTATAGCATTATATGGAGTATTCTCCCTGTCCTAAAAATCCTCTGTACTCTGTCTGTTTATCCCTCTCCCATTCCCCTCAGTCCCTGGCAAACACTGCTCTTTCTACTGCTTCCCCAGTTTAGGACTTTCCAGAATGTCATATAGTTGGAATCATACAGTACTGTAGCCTTTTCAGATTGGCTTCTTTCATTTAGTAACAGCCATTCATTTTCCCTCCATGTCTTTGTATGGCTTAATAGCTCATTTCTTTTTGTGATGAATGCGATTCCATTGTCCGGAGATATCAGTTTATGTATCCACTCACCTACTGAGGGACATCTTGGTTGCTTCTAAGTTTTGCAATTATGAATAAAGCAGCTACAATCGTTGATGTGAAAGTTTTTTGTGTGGACCTAAGTTTACAGTTCCTCTGGGTAAATACCAAGGAGCATGACTGTTGGGTCTTAGAGTAAACTGCCAAACTGTCTTACAAAGTGACTGTACCATTTTTCTTTCCAATCAGCAATAAAAGCAAGTTTCCATTGCTCCGCATCTTCCCTGGCATTGGGTATTGTCAGGGTTCCAGGTCTGAGCCATTCTAATAGGGGTATCTCATTGCCATCTTAATTTCCATTCCCCTGATGACATATAATGTGAGGCATCTTTTCATATGCTGTTTGCCATTTGTATGTCTTCTTTGGTAAGGTGTCTGTTAGGGTCCTGCAAATACTTTCTCCCAGTATGTGGCTTATCTTCACATTCTCTTAACATTGTCTTTCACAGGGCAGATTTTGATTTTAATTTTAAGGAAGTCCAGGTGATCAGTTATCCACTCGTGGATCATAACTTTGGTGTTGTATCTAAAAAACATTACCATATGCAGGGTTATGTTTCCTCTTGTGTTTTCTTCTAAGGATTTCATATGTTTTTCTGTCATACCTTTAGATCTATGACCCATTTTGGATTAATTTTTGTGAAGGATGCCAGGTCTATGTCTACATGCATTGTTTGGCATGTAGCTGTCCAGTTGTTCTGGCATCATTTGTTGAAGAGACTATCTTTGTTCCACTGTATGAAGCATGGGATGTATCTCCATTTACTTAATTCTTTGATTTTGTTCATCAGAGTTACATAGTTTTCCTCATATGAATTTTGTACATACTTTGTTAGACATATACCTCTAAGTATTTCATTTTTGGAAGTGGTAATATAAGTGGTATTCCTTTATTCATTTCAAATGTTACTTATTCATTGTTGGTATATAGGAAAATGATTAACTTTTGTATATTAACCTTGAATCTTACAACATTGTCATAATTGTGCATTAGTTCCAGGTTTTTAAAATTGATCCAATCATGTTGTCTGTGAAAGAAGAGTTTTATGGCTTTATTCTCAATCTGTATACCTTTCCTTTTATTTTCCTGCCTTATTGCATTAGCTAGAATTTCCAGCTCAATATTGGAAAGAAGTGGCAAGAGGACACATCATCACTTTGAACCTGATCTTAGTGGAAAGGAGTACAATTATGTATCATTTCCATCATTAAGTTGGGTGTTAACTATAGGTTTTTTGCAGACATTCTTTGTCAAGTTGAGAAAATTTCCCTCTATTTCGAATTTACTGAGAGTTTTTATCGTGAATGGATGCTGGATTTTGTCAAATGAGTTTCTGTACAGTTGTTGATATGATCCTGTGATTTTTCCTTTTTAGCCTGTTGATGAGATAGTTTATATTAACTGACTTTCAAATGTTGAAACAGCCTTGCACCTTGCACAACTGGATAAATTTCACTCAATCGTGGTCTATAATTTTTATACATTTTAAAATCCAATTTGCTAACACTTCATTGAGGATTTTTGCATTTATATTCATAAGTCTTTAGTTTTCTTTAATGTCTTTGTTTGATTTTAGTTTTAGAGTAATGTTAGTCTTATAGGATGAGTTAGGAATATTCTCTGTGTCTCTGTCCTCTGGAAGAGATTATAGAGAATCAATTTAATTCTTCCTTTAATATTTGGTAGAATTCCCCATTAAGTCCAACCGGGGGGTCTGATGCAATACTTGAGATTTTTATGGAAAAATGAGTTTTAGTTGTGTGTGATACAGTAGAAATTTGACAGGATAAAAACCAGAAAAGGGTTAGGGTTTGTTAGTTCTGAGGAAGCCAATATTAAGCATGATTTCCAACCTCTGACCTAAAATCAGATGTATGAAGAGGTAGAAGGGGGAGTTAACAGAAGAAGACAAATACTAAAACTTATCTAGGAACTGACAAGAGTCAAGCAGGAAATCTTTGCTACAAAGATGAGCTGAGATTAAATAACTAAGAAAAGTACCAGAAGAATCTGAAGAGCAGTAGCAAACATATTTTGGCACAATCCAACATGTTCTTTCTAAATTTTATTCTCTTTTGTAGAACAGCTCTCATGCTAACTCTGGCCCATAGCACCCTATAGCATCACCTATACCCTGGTAGTTTTGAAGGTTAATAGGTTAGTTGCTGGTTTGGTAGGAGTTAAATCAGGAGAATACTTTGCTTTCTAGTAAACACATACACACACACCGACTCTCAAGCACTTTAACTTGAATAATTTTTATTGGTTTCCTGTTGCTCTGGTAATCTATTTTTGTGTAACAAACCAAATGAAAACTTATAAAAACAAGCCTATGGAACCTAGGGGTAAGGCATTTGGACAGGGCATAGAAGAAATGACTTTTACAATTGCATGATATCTGGGACTTCAACTGGAAAAATTCAGACATTGGATGAGTTGTTGGCTGGGGCTTGGAATGATCTGGAGGGCTCTCAAGCGTGTCTGGCAGTTGATCCTGGCTGCTTGCTGGGACCTCAGATAAACTGTCAACATGGCCTTTTCAAGTGACCTCTATACATGGGCTAGTTTAGGCTCCTTCCCAGCCTGGATGCTGAGTTCCATCAACATGTGCTCCAAAAGAACAAGGTGGAAGTACATAACACGTTTATTATGTAGCTTCATAAATCACATAGTCTCACTTCTGCAGTGTATCCTTTAGTGGTTGTCTCAGTCAAAAAAATTATTTCCAGTTTCAAAGGAAGGGACATAGATACCACCATTTGGTGGGAGGAATGTAAAGGTCTTATAGGAAGAAAAGCATGTAGGATACAAGATATTGTCATGGCCATCTTTGGAAATACAAGTAGCCACACCACCAAATCAGTAGAAAAAATACCAATTATTTAATAAGAATGGAGTATAATGAAATAATTTTGACCTTCAAAAATTTTTCAATATTGAGCTAATAATGGGACATATTTAAAATTCTCTCACCTGGCAGAATTTGAAAGATTAGTTCAATTAAGTAAGAGTGATCATACGTGACTCTCTAATTTGGGGACCTCCATCTTACTACATTGTTGGGCTCTTGTTATGGACCAAACTACTGAAACACAAACTAACCTGCTTGTCTCTCTCACAGACTCTGAGGGATCAGGAACCTGGCTGATGGTCTTCGTATCCACCTTGGGCAATACCAGTATCTCAGGGGACATGAAAGCTGATCTGGACTCCTCTTCAATATCATTGGTTTTTAGTTCCTCAAACACCACCTCCAGTGACATTTTCCATTCCTCTTATGCTTCTTACTTGCATAGTTAGGTTCTAGACCTTGTCAACATCACTCATAACTTCTCTATCTCAAAATCTCCCATCCTCCTCTTACTATCCATCTCATCTATTAACTAACTACTTTCACCTAATTCTTCATTCCTCTCTTTTGTTCTCTTTTTATCCATCTCAGACTACTCTCTTATTATCCATCTCAGATTACATGGTCCACCTTTTCAATAATATTCCTTACCAATGCCCTTAAACTCTGTTTTTCCCCTTTTGTAACTATTCATTCTCCTAAGCATTTAGTCATTTGAAAGTCAAACCAGTTTATTTAAACTCTCTCTTTAGTCCTCTTGAGGTCATGTTGAAGTGTGGAAAAGCAAAGAGAAGAGAAATGCCTGGAAGGAAAAACAAAGTTGGTTAATATTTCGTAAAGAATATCTGGCCACATATATAATTTAAAAGTTAATTTTGCTAATTGCTCTGAAGGAGAAGTTCAGTGCACTCTCAGAACATGTAATAGTGATCCTGTTTCCTCATCTAGGGCCCAAGGAATAAGGTGAAGGCTTCTGATTAGTAAAGCAATGATGTCCATCCTTCTCTTTTCATTTTATACTTAAAGTCAGCAAATGTAAGTCCCATCACTAAGGAAATATAGATGGCTTAGCCCCTTCTCAACCTCCTACTGTGACTTATTTTGTTTTAAGCGCTTCCCTAGACATTTGTTTACTTTCCTCTAATTTTCTCTGAAAAAGAATGATGGGTACATACGAAGATGAGGTAAAATGAGAGAGAGAAGTGAAAAATCCCCCAAAATTCATCCTCCCCTTAGGATGAACCCGGACTCTGCACTTGCAGAGTTTACAGGATTACCCCAGTAATCCCCCAGCAACCACAACCACAGAAATCACCACGTATGCAGGCTATGGTGTTGAACACACCAGACATTCTCTGTTGAGCTTTGACAAAGAACATTAATTTCTAAGCATAAGTAGTCTTTCTCTGGAAGTTAATAAAGAAACAATTACTGTCTTCGAGGATAGAAAAAGAGACAAAGGTAATAACCTAAGTTACCATTAAGAATCAGCAGAAGATCCTGAGTCCTGACTCCAAATTCTTTTGCACTTTTCCACCAGATGATGTGATCCATCCATGCTTGCTGACCTCAGCAGCTGATCATTGCCTTGTCCTGTAGCAAAGTCAGCGCACACTGGAAACCTATTGCCTCATCTGAGTGCCAGAGGAAAGTCTACAACCTTCTCTTTTTCAAGTTGCTCTCTTCCTCATTTATCTCTTCACACCAAATCTGCCAGCCTCCAGGAGCTCAGAAGGGCAAGATAACTACGAGGCCCCATCCCAGTGTATGGTCTGTCAGTTGCCAACGTGGGTCCGTGGTGGTTGGCCCTTCTATCTGTATTAAAAATCATAGCAATCCATTTAGGCACCGCTGTTCCTTCCAGGCAAATGTGCAATAACACAGTTGGCCCATTAACATTGCAGCTGCATAACAGATCAGTCACTTTGTACTGCGCTGCCTGGTTAAAGCATCCACAACCACTTAT
The DNA here is from genome assembly GCA_004023965.1 of Spilogale gracilis. Lineage (NCBI taxonomy): Eukaryota > Metazoa > Chordata > Mammalia > Carnivora > Mephitidae > Spilogale > Spilogale gracilis. Next base: position 165,030 of record PITA01001800.1, read on the forward strand.
GGAATTAGGGAATGGTGTGGCTGCAATGAGCTGGTGTGCTGTTTACAATCATTCTGGGCACAGACAATGCATTCTTGGTTTTCCATGTGGGTTGCGTGCCTGAAAATATCTCCCACCAAGTTGGTAGTTGCCATATAGCTCAAGGGGGGGGGGGGGAAGTACCTAAATGATGCTCTCCATTGGGATTCTCCATTGAGTTAAAAAAAAAAGATAAGCCTCATCAACTTTCCCAATAGAATAGACAGATAACTTCCTCAATTAAACTCTGGCTTCATAAATCCAGGGCTTGTGATTGGCAATTGTGCATCTGAAGCCTCCTCAGGACAAGAACTGTGTGTGATTCTCCTTCTTTAGCATTTAACATTATAGCATATGCTATTAGGCTCTTTGATTTTATTTTATCCTGAGAAACCCATTCTCCTTTCATACCAATATTTTATAGACATCTATGTACAAACTTTTTTAAAGATTTTAGGATAAACGGCATGCAACTCTGCAGAAGCTACTCACATTTTCCCTACATGTCTTAAGTAGAAGGAAGAAATGCTCTTGGCACAAAGGCTGAGCGTATTTCCAAACCTTCCCTGGTGTTGGCTTCTTTGGCCCTCTCAAGGATGTGCAAGGCATGATGTGAAGTAGCTTCAAGTGCAAAAATAACTGATAGCATCAGAAGGAGTTAGGCCAGATATGGCAAATACCTTGTCCTTGTCCCAGGGTTTAAACTTAACACAAATCACACTTACCATATTTCTAGTTTGGAACAAAATAATGGAATTAAATTGAAAACTTTATATATATATATATACATATATATATCCATGGATATATATATATATGGATATATATATATATATCCATCACTCAAGTATTATATATATATATGTATTTATATATATACATATATATTATATATTAGAAAGAGAAAAACAAGTCAGCTTTATTACTGGAAAAACGTGCTTAAGAACTCTTTTTAAATATTTCACTGCAACTGGGTTTGCGAACATCTTCCCTAAAATGACAGCCTTATGCCTGTGGTCACAAGACATCACAGACAGCCCTTGAATTAGTCTCTCGGGCTGTTATAATAAAATACCATAGGCTAGCTGGCTTAAACAACACACATTACTTTTCTCATAGATCTGGAGGCTGGAAGGACCGGGACAAGGTGTCAAAAGGTTTGGTTTCTTCTCAGGTCTCCCTCTCTTTGGCCATCCTCACATCCTTTCTGTGCATGTATCTGTGTCCTAAGTCCTCCCTTTTTATAAGGACACCAGTCAAATTGGAGTAGGGCCCACTCTCACAGCCTCATTTTAATTGAATCACCTCTGTAAAGGCCCTCTCACCACATGCAGTCACATTCTGAAGTGCTGGCAATGGGTACATCCAAATTTTAAGGAGGTGAAATTCAGCCTACATCAATCTTCCTCAAGTACAGACTGCTCACTACAAGGAAGAGCAGAAAAGGTGTTTTTCCTGGGGACAGTTTACCTCATTGTCTCCCAGTCCTGGCTGTGCATTAGGGCCCACCAGGGAATTTTTAAAACTACCAATGCCTGGAGCTCTACCCCAGAGAAACTAAGGCCTAATCTCTCAGTCTTGGAGCCAAGACATGAGCATTTTCTGGAAGTGCACTAGATGATAATAGTGTGCCTTCAACATTGAGATCCACCTGAGTCACTCAAAAGAAGCAGAGAGGAAGGAGCTGGGTGGGGTATGTACTCAGGTCCTTCTGCCTATATTTCAAATTCCATGAGGTGCTTCTCTTATCAGGAAGATGAGTGAGTAAGAAAGGAGTCTGACTGCCCCCTAAGTATTCCTTTGCCTATGCAGGATGATGGAGATGGCGAACCTGGCTTAGCAGAAACACACCAATTATGCATCGTCTGGTGGAGGAATGTCTTTCTCTCCTCCACTCCTCCTACAAGGGAGGTGGTGACCAGTTTCTAATAACCAAGTCCTGCATTGCATAGCTTTCTCAATCCTTCATCTCCCACTACCTTCCTGGGGCAGCAAATCGTTCCGCCCTGTCTTTGTACAAAACATTTATGGACCATGGAAGCTGAGATTTAGCTTTTGCACCCCTCTGGCTACTGGATCTCAATTCCGGGCAGCTGGTCAACCCATCAGGAATCCAGTAAAGCAAATCATTTTGCTTCTCCACGGCAGGCTGACTTCAGTAACCACCAAGAATTCATTACTGCTCTGCTTTGTTTACACTCACTAGGAACAGACAGTGCCTGTGACTTATTCGGTGACAGGCCTTTCCCTATAAATTAGCTTTAATCTATGCTTCCAATAGATAGACCAGCTTCGGGAGTTGCCTCTTCCCCCTCCCTTTTCTTTCTTTAAGGAAATGGGTATATAGGCACCTCCTTTTACAGGCCTTATCCAGTCAGGAAAACAAAAAATGTAGGGGTGCCTGGGTGCCTCAGTTGGTTAAGTGTTTGCCTTCAGCTCAGGTCATGATCTCAGTCAGGGTCCTGGGATTGAGCCCTGCCCTGGGCTCCTTGCTCAATAGGGTGTCTACTCCTCCCCACTGCTCATTCTCTCTCTCTCTCTGCCCCAAATGAATACATAAACTCTTCTAAATTTTTTTTAAAGGAAACGAACAAATGCTGTATGAGTCAGTCAATAAATAGCTTAAAGTTCAGCTGTCTTGGATCTGAGGTGGCTGGATTTTAGCCCCAGTACCACTGTTAGCTATATTTACGTGAAGTTTGGAAAAGATGGAAGTATTAGATTGGCCATGATTTTATGATGTGGACTCTATGTCTGAATAATGACAAATGGCCAGTTTTAATTTAATTAAATCAAAGTGTTACTGATCACCTACTATGCGCTGGGACTACACTAGCGTAGGTACAAAGATGGAGTATGATTCCCTTTTAAATACAGACCTTGGGGGTGTCTGGGTGGCTCAGTTGGGTAAGCGACTGCCTTCGGCTCAGGTCATGATCCCAGAGACCCAGGATCGAGCCCCACATCGGGCTCCCTGCTCGGGGGGAAGCCTGCTTCTCCCTCTCTCACTCCCCCTTGCTTGTGTTCCCTCTCTCGCTGTGTTTCTCTCTGTCAAATAAATTTAAAAAAAAATCTTTAAAAAAAATAATGAAATAAAAAAATAAATAAATACAGACCTTGGTTAGCACGGTAGAGAGTAAGTGTCCTTACAGGGGGTGGCATTTATAAAGATGTCATGATCAATTTCTTTAAAAGAACAAAATATTAGGGTTCTGGCCATATTTATATAAATTTCTTTGGAGAATGTTAGGAGTACCCTTTCCCCAGAGACAAGTCAACCAGTAGCAAAAGTAAAAAAAAAAAAAAAAAAAAAAAAAGTAAAACAGAAGCCCAAATTGAAAGAGCAGCATCAATATTTAATCACAGCAGGCGATGGGCTTTTGAAGCAATAGGTATTAAATGTAATTGAAACAAAGTATTCCGATTCCCACTGTGGGGTATGAGGTGGACCCAGGGCCTTTTCTCTGGGTGTCTCTTTCCCACAACATGCCGGATGGAATATTCCCTAAGTGAGTTGTGTTATTAGGAACACATCAAATCAATATCCTAGGAAGGTTAGGTGTGCAGGGTCGAAGCACACCCTGGGTAATTTCACCTCACGTAACAGATTGGTCTCTTAGCCATACAGTACAGAAGCATTTTCTTTCTACAAAATGGACAGCACAAAAGAATAATCTAGCTAGCATACTAATAAAGGAAAATAAAGGTGTCTGGGAAAACTCTTTGAAACCCTCAATGGCTAGTTTGGGAATTCTAGACTTTGTGTACTGGAGAGACACAGTAAAGGATTATTAAACAACTCGATTACATGAAATGTATTGCACTGAGGATGCACTCTTATTTTTGTAATTGCTACTTATCTCAGACCTTTTATTCGTGATGCCAGAGGACATTTTCAAATACTAATATGAGGCTTTACTTTTCTTATAGAAGGATCACCTTCCTGGTCCCTTCTGCCCAACACTCTAGTTTAATAACTGAGTCTTTTCTGGACACTGTTATTAACCGGGGTTTATGGTCCCCTCTCCTGAACATCAGTTTAATAACATTGCCTGCTGTGAGCCAGGGAGATAGCATCCACATTCTTCATTATTTGTCTTTTTGGATGCCAACCCTGATTACAGTCCTAACTATGGTTGCATTTGTATATGTGTATGATGACAGACAGATGATGGATGATTGATAGATTGATAGATTGATAGATAGATAGATAGATAGATAGATGATAGATAGATAAAAATCTCAGATTTGGAACTACCAGTTTTCTACACTGGTTCCATGACCATGTTCTTGGCCCATAATCAGAAGCTCACCTCTCCAAGTACAAACAATTTTGCACCCATAGGTCACCATCACACACTTGGCAGAACCAGACATAGAAACAGAAAAGAGATACTTTACAGGTAAAGGGGAGAGACACTGTGACCCCAGTCTTAAGCTTAGTCACATGGTAGGGAGTCCCCTCATTAGACACCGATGGTCTTCAACATAGACCATGACACTTGTGGGGGACCAGAAGACCCAGGACACATTGCTCTTGAAGTGTCAAATGAATCAGGAGCAGAATTCTATTTTCCATAACTTTTCCTTTTACCAGAATTGTGTTCTGATGTGATATTCAAAATATGTGGCCAAAAACATGTTTTGCAATCTGCTGGACCGAAGCTATTTAAGGATTGTTTTTCCTGAGAAAGGGAAAAATTCTAAGGAAAAGATGCACACTCGAGAGCACAGTTAATTTTGATAAATTGAAATGTTCTCATCACCATCATAACGAACATTGAAACACTAGGTAAGATACATAACTTTTTGTCCCTCTGTTTTTCCATCTGTATAACACAGCAAAAATTGCCATTTAAGGGAAAGGTGATCAATGTATCATTCATTTTCTATAATAATGTGAAATAATTTGCACATTGAGTTGGGAATATATGTTGCATTTATTTTAAAAACCAAAGTACTTTTTAATAAGAAAAAATAACAATAAACATTTCTATAGCACAGATTTATGAATTTCCCTTATGCTATTTATTATGGGAGAGAACAATATTCTGCTAAGTCCCCAGTGCATGTCAGTTTCTGCATAGATGCCATGGAAATCTAACAGTTATAAGAGTCCCTTGGGGAAAACAGAGAATGTCTTCAACACCCAGAGTCATCCAGAATATTCTTGGTGATGTTTGGGACGACAATTTTTTTCTTAACTCTTTTGTGTTCTTTGGATAGTACATTGATTTAGAACAGTATAACAGGAGGAAGACAAATTTAGTTATGTATTATGAAAGCTCCACAAAAATATGATACCCAAGAATGAATTAAGGAATTGACACCAGGCAAGACACCTAATTTAGCCATCCTGACTTAAAACGGATGGAGCTTGGGACTTCAAAGGGGAAGACAGTAATTCACAGGATATACGAAACAACAGATATTTGGTAATTGCATGTTTCTTCTGCCATACAGATAGATCATTCAGATAATAATTAGCTCTCACTAAGCCAGGCTCCCTATCTAAATTCTTTTAGGTAGTTAAGGGGAAGATAAATTTTTTCTTGAGTCTGCTGGGTCTTGATGGTCTTCAGCTCAAAATAGCCTACATCCCCTAGTGGTAGGTTTTTGGGGGTCACATCTTCTGCTCTCCCCCAGTGACAGTGAGGTCTACAGACTTTTTGCCTACTCTTCCTGGGTCCTGAGGTGTTTGAGACATCACAGGACAGGTCCCAGGTCCTTTTCCCCAGTAAACGACTTACGTGGAATTCTGATATGTGCATGGCCTCACCCTGGGACAGACTGGTCAGGCAGATAGAAAAGTACTCTGGAGTTGTCAGATACAACATGAGCAATGCCTTTGTAGGACAAGAGGAGTCAGGAATCTATAAGTGGAGTTGAATTCAGAGTGGAACTTTCCAGAGGACAATCAGACGTTTGCTTGACAAGCAATTCAATAATCTAATTTTACAGAGCCTTTAGGGATGATGTAATCTAATCCCATATTGCTACAGATTAGGTTACAAGGGCACACGGAAGTTAACTGACTTGCCAAGTCACATTGCCAATAAATGAAAATGGAAAAATTGATACTAGAAGCTCTGGTTCAAAGTCCAGTCAGTGTCTTTCTTCACCATAATATGTTGCCTCCGGGGGACCCAGCATTCTCTGCTGGGGTCTAGCTTTATGAAAGTGTGTCTGGTGTGCTTGGTTTAGTTTGATCAAGCACAACTGAGCCACCTCAAGAGAAATATCACATTGCACATTGCCCTGCTAACCCAACCCTGGACTCACTATTTTTGTGACATCTTGATTCATGTGCTGATTAATGCAACAAATATTTCTGGGATACATGCTTTGTATCACTTTGTTACACACTGTAATTTATGGGAAATATATATTTGGGGATTCAAATGAACAAAGTACATTTTGCATATCGATTTTGTCTTTGTCCATGATATCTGGCTTATAGCTCCCCAAACCCATGGGATTTCCTGAGCAATAAAGCAATTGGAGCATCTTTTGTTAATATTTTCTGTCTTGTCCATAGTTTCTGGCTTCTGAGCTCTAAAAACGAGTGTCCTGTTAATTCATACAAAACCCCTTTCCATAGCTGGGTTTATGTGAATGAGGTGACTTTCGGAAGCACCTAAGGATGGGGGCTGGTTGCCATGGGAACGAGCCACAAATAGAGGGGTGGAATTTTCAGGCCCTTAGCTCCAACACACACTTCCAGGGAGGTTAGGGGAGCTTCAGGTTGACTCCATTACCAATGGCTGATGATCTAATCCTTCATGCCTGTATAATGAAATCTCCATTAAAAATTTTAACCAAAAAAAAAAAAAAAAAAAGGAAGGGTTTTAGAGAGCTTCCAGCCTGGGGAACCAGAATGCTTCCACATGCCACAGTGCCCGGCCCCAAACCCCACAAGGACATAAGCTCCTTTGTTTAGGATCTCACTCTATATATCTCTTCATCTGGCTATTGATTCATATCCTTTCACATCCTTTGTAATAAATATGTAATCTAATGAGTAAATAGGTTTCCTGTGTTCTATGAGCCACTCCAGCAGATTAATTGAAACCAAGTTGGGCCTTATGGAAACCTCTGATTGATAACCTGTCAGTCAGAAACACGGGTAACCACCTGGGTTTGTGATGAGCATCTGATGTGGACAGGGATAGTGGGCAGTCTTGTAGGACTGATCCCTCAGCCTGGACTTTCACACTATCTCTGAGTAGGTAGTGTCTGAGTAGGACAGACAGCTGGCATCCAGAGAACTACTGGGTGGGTGGGAAAGCCTCCCCCAAGGACCCACATTGGAACTGGTAAAGAACCCTGTATACTTACCAATGGGGGAAAACAACAACAACAACAACAATAACAACAACAACAACAACAACAATAGGCTCTATGAAAGAGGTAAACCAAGAGAGCCGTGAGAGCTTAGAGGGTGAGCATTTGGTCAGCAGTAGAAATTAAGTAAGATTTACCAGGGGAGATGAGGTCCAAGCTGAATTTTAAAGGCTGGTTAGAAAATCAACAAGTGAGGAAGGAGGCGGTCATTAGTGGAGAGACAACGGAATGTTTAGCTGCACAGGAATGGTAAAAAACAATGCATTGTTCAGGAAAACAAGTATTTACACACAACAGGAATATGGAGGTGGTGAAAGTTAAGGCCTCTGAAGTACAAAGTGACAAAAGGGGGGGAGCTTTATAGCATACTGTTATAGGCTTCGGGTCTAACTGGAAGGCAATGGGCAGTCACAGAAATGATTCAACAAAATATCTTTTTAAAAAATGTTCATTCTCATAGCTGTGTGAAAATGGATTAGGGTGGGTTGGGGATGGGGAGACTGGAAACTCAGAGATCAGTTAGGATGTTATTTCAGTGACCCAAAAACTAAGTGTGGGGACACTATGATGTACCACCCAAGTCCTTCTTCAGGGACAGAGAGTTTGTGCTCTCCACAGTTGGGAGCACTGTCCAAAGATGGACTTCAGCTGTCAGCCTTCCTTGAGGCTTTCCTTGGATGGAAAACTGCTTTGGCCAAGGTCACACCTTCTTCCAGGAGCAGCTCACCTCTAATGACGGCTCAGCATGGGGTACAAAAGCCCAGCTTCCTCACCCTACCTCGAGACAACTCCAAAGGACTCCCCAGCCATAGACCTCCCTCTGGGCTCAGCTGAAGCCTTTATTGGGACTACAGTGTGGCCTAGCTTCTCCTCCTGCCCAGTCCTGCTTCCGTCTACTCCATCCCAAAATGTTGATCCTCAAAATACTCTCTGGTAAATAGCCTGCCCACTAATTGCCGATCTCCAGGATCCTGTGTCTCCAGGAAAACTAGCTTATGATAATAAGGTTACAGGCCTATACCAGAGTATAGGTATTAAGAAATGGGGAGGGAGGTGTCTAGGTGGCTCAGTTTGGTTAAGCATCTCCCTTTGGCTCAGGTCATGATCCCAGACTCCTGGGATGGAAACTTATACCTGGCTCGCTGCTCAAGGGGAGCCTGCTTTTCCCTCTCCCTCTGCCCATCCCCGCCCCCTGCTTGTGCTCTCTCTCTCAAATAAATAAATATTTTTTAAAAAGGGGAATAGGAGGAGGCACAGAACTAATTCATATTTAAATGTGTGTGTGTAACTGACAGTACTAAGGACGATGAAGTACAAAGAGGCGGAACAATTTTCTGAAGTGGATTATTGACTAAAGGATCTTACTGTGAGATACCTGTAAGACAATGAGGAACTACATCAGATAGACCATTGAATATTTGAATTGAACCACAAAATGAAGATCCTAGACACCATATATATAGAGAGAGATCATAGCTGGTGGATGATAGATAGCATGCATATATTTCCCTTGGAGATATCATTTCAGGTTCTAGATGGGATTAAAACTACTTAAGTAGACGAAGTCACCAAGAATGAGAGGAAAGAAGTCCCAGAACTGAACACTGCAGAAACCCAATGCTCACAGACCTGGTAAGGGCAGCATGACTGGCTGAGAAGGAGCGACCAGTGAGACAGGACAAAATCAGGCCACCGTGACTTCACAAGAGCTAAGAAAAAAAGGAGGCTATTGTTGATTAAAGCCTATTGAGAGTCTAGTGACTTGAGAAATAAAAATGTTATTGACTTTGCCAATATGTAGGTCAAGGTAAAATTAGAAAGGGCCGTTTGGGTGAGGTAATGAGATGGGGGCCAAATTGAGGCAGACAAAGATGTGAATATGGCAGATATTTTTTAATAAAAATCCCAGATTGGGTAAAAAATGCTGACATGAGTAAGCTGCCAGCTATGTTTTAACCAAGTAGCGGTAGCTTCCCATTGTCACAGAAGAACAACATTTTAAGGTAGGATGATAAATTCATGATGAAACATTAACATCTGTCAGAACAACACCAGAAAGAGGCATTTCCACAGAAATCAGTAGATGGAGATATTTTTAATATATTAGCATGATAAGGCAGGACTCATGCCAGGTAGGGTACCTCAAGGAAAAGGCCTAGCTAACATGCTGGAGCCAACTAATGAGGTAGAACATGCAATTGAGGAACTATCCCCCAAATGCCAGGAAACGTTAGAGACCCGAGAGATAGATTCAAAAGTTTCATCATACAGTTTATAGCAAACTGAGAAGGAGACAGTGGAGAAATCTCAGAATGCTGAAGAATAAAGAAAATCATAACTGCTTATAGAGGTTTTAAGAAGATGATCTCCAAAGGGATGGAAATAAGATGGAATAAGATTTATCACTAGCACCATCTTTCTAAGAAAATAATAGAGATGACCTCTAAAGGAATGATGCAAAATAATTTTTGAACAATCAAAACACACTCTTCTTAGCCATATTATCATTCAAGTATGAAAATCAAACAAAGGTATCTTCAGAAATGAAGAGTCTTAGAAATGTTGTTGCTCTGTACGTACGTGTCACTAGTGTAGGTGAATAAAAAAAATCAAAGAAGATGGATTAAGAGGGTACATAAGTCACCTGCAGCTACAGACGTTCCCTCCTGAAATCTCACTAGAATAAGTGTAAAAGTATGTTAAAAGCCAAACCCTCTAAAGATAGGGAAGATAGGAGAAGAGAACACAATAAAATTCTGAATGATGTAAATCAAATAGACAATGAGTAAAATATTTTTGAGGCTTGAGAAAACCAAATCCCAAATAAGCAGGAGAGAAAGTGGAGAGCAAACCCAATTTATATCAGACTCTCTGAAAGACTCAGAAATTGAGGAAACAAAGCACCCTGGGAGCCAGTTTGAAGGAAAGGACCTAAATTAATGAGGACTGGTTGAAAATTGATTTATGAAGCAGTCAGATCCTCTCACCAACCCCAACTAGTGTGTTGCCAGTCTTTCCGTCACCCTGGTCCAAGACTGGAGATTTGTATTTTGAGAGAACACAGCAGAAGCATGCTCTACACTGGTGGGCACAGGGCACAGGAAGGACAGGAGTCAACACACTAAAACCAGGGGATTTAAGTACTTGTGTAGACACTCAATACTGAAAATCCCTGTTCTGTTTTTCTATTCAGCTCTAAGAATGATGGCAATCAACTCTTCCCCCACTAAACAAGAGACTAGTAGAAGCTTCTCTGGGGAATCTGGGTCAAGAGGAAAGACCTAAGGACACCAACCCTAGACATTTCTCTACCCATTGGCCCAGCCTGCTCCCTCAAGGTCTACAAACCACTGCCAAGACCTCAGGGCTTCCAATAAGCTTCAAAGATACCCTGATATAAGAGCTGAACTCAAGGATTAACTAGCATCTAAAGATAGTTTATGACCTGAAAACTAGAAACCAAGGCAGGTAAGTGAACACAATCCAGCAAGAACAGAGACTGTGCAGGGAGAAAGATATCTTCTCTCTCTGCTTTCAAATAAGACAAAATTACAACCATGAAATAGGAACAGGAAACCAAGTACAGACAACCTGGCAGCTACCTGGAAATTATCAAAATTATATCTCAGAAAGGGGAAACTATGGAGAGGTTTAAAAATTGACACTGAGGAACTCTACCACAATACGCAACAAAAAGAAAAAAAAAAGGAGATGGAAAACAGAAAAGCAAAGATGAGAAAATTAGAGGGGCTGTGGAGGAGGTACAAATCCCCCCACCCCAGTCATTGGATTGTGGGTCCTCTGTGCCATCAAAAGATTGGAACTGTGGGGGGTACTGGTGCAAGTGAACTGAGAGGTCTGAGTAGTGGGAGGAAACCTAGCAGAGAAGACAAGGGAAAGTATTGCCTGTGAGTTAGCAAGCTCCAATACTTCAGCAAGGGCATATAAACTACGTTGGAATGGGCACCTGGATGGCTCAGTTGGTTCAGTGGCAGACTCTGGATTTCTGCTCAGGTCATGATCTCAGGGTCATGGAATCGAGTTCTGCATCCAGCTCCTGCTGGAAGTCTGTCTGTCCTTCCCACTCTGTTCTCCCTTAGCTCACAGTCCTTTTCTTTCTCTCTCTCAAATAAATAAATTTTAACAATCTTAAAAAAAAAAACATATATATATATATATATATATATATATATATATATATATATATATATATCAACAGGTCATTAGTACCTTGACAAGCAATGTTCCAGAGCTGTTCCCAGGCGGAATCTCGGTGACCCTGGACTGAGTCCTAGTTGATCAATGAGAATGTGAGAAAGTGACTGTTGGTTGCATTTTACATTGTTATGTTTAAGGATGTAGGTGTGAACAGGAGTGTGCCTACAGAGGGGTGGTGACTTCTGGTTAGCCACAGTGCACAAATGGCTACAGAGGGCCCAGCCTAGAGGAAAGATTTCAGAAACCCAACTCTCATGCTTCCATCAAGGAAAGTTTTCTCTAAAATGAAACAGGCAAACAAAACAAAAGCACAGGAAAGGACCGTCATAACCCACCAGGGAGGGAGTCTGAGAACTTGCCTTTGTTAGAAACGCCTCTGTCAGAGCCTTCTTTTCACAGGCTCATAGACATGCCCTAAATACTAGTGCCTGAATAATCCTTGGCTTTGGGAATAGTTCTAGGATCTTTCCCTTGAATCTCCTTGCAGTTACCTTGACAAGTTTATACTGCAGACTTTTTAACCTCAGATCTGGATCCTTTTGCACTTTTTCCTTGTCGTTTCAGACCTTCCCTTGCCTCTTGACTCACCCTCATTTATAACCGGAGACTGACAGCGCTGTGTCACAGGATCGCAACCGCCCCCACAATCAACCCTGGCAACTAGAATCCAGGTGTAGAGGAAGTCCCAATCCATCGACTGTCTGGGGAAGGAGGAAAGAGACATGGACGGAAGGACCCAAATGGGAGCAAGGAGGGCGCAAATGAGAAGAGGGAAACTAGCCCGCGGCTGTCCCAGGCGCTAAGCGGGTAACTGACATGGTCCACGCTCAGCGCAGAGCCTGCTATACCTCAAGCATAAAATTCAGTTGTTTCGGTGGCTGATGTTGTTGCCCAGCCAGAACGACCAGCTCACCCGCCATCGGTCATGGCACAAAGGCAGCAGTTGTGAAGAGGGGAAGGTGAGGGCTCTGAACGCCCAGCTGCATGCCAGGCTAACTTGTCACGTTCGTATTTCCTGTACTCTTCCCAATAATGTCGCAAGGCACCAGTCCACCCAGATGACGATGACATGGCTTAGAGAAGGAAGAAACTTGCCCAGAGCTATAAAGTGGCTGAGCCAGGGTTGGGACCACTGTGTCTGCTTCCACGCCGGGAAGGAAGCATTTGACAATTGATCGCGATGGGACCGCAGCACCTTATTCTTAAGGCATTTGATTTTCCAATTAATGTATCCTTCCAGAACCAAATGCACCATCCACAATCAGAATTGAAACAAGCTGACTAGTCTTCAGGCGTTGAATGAGCAAAAGGTATTCTGAGGGCATTTTGTTCTCTGTTCTCTCAGCAAAGGGATGATCGGATTACAGAATATGGCCTGGGGGCTTTCGTTCCCCTCCCCTGTCCTCTCCATTTCTCCCTAAGTTAGTTTTCATTTCATAACAGTCATTAGCCGAGCTCTGGGAATGAAGTGTAAAAATGTCCCATCACCTCCAGAGCCCTGACTGGCAGCAGTTCCTTGAAACTCAGCAATCAGAGCTCCATTTATGCTTCAGAACCTCATCAATTAGGCCTCAATGTACAGGACCACGTGGCCTGCCGGTCACGCTGAGCCGGTTGCAGAGGAGTTGCAGAGGCCTCATTACTGGCCCTAAGCTTTTGTGAAATTCCTGAATAAGCAGCCCATAGAGCGTTTCCAGAAGGGTTGCCTGTTTTTTTTTTCCCCCACCTTTAACAACTGCTTTTATGGACAATTTAACACTGTGAATTACCAGCTGTGCTAATGCCGGACCCCCTTCCCTCATGATGTCTGCCTTATGAAATGGCCATCAGATCCAAAGTCCATGGCCCCTTTTGCCCAAGAAAACCGTGCCTTTCTTAACATCCAGGAAAGTGAGGAGATAGAAAAGCATTTATCATGAAAACAACGGAACTAAATAATATAATGGATCCATGCCTAAGGACAAGGATTCTCATCTCAGTCACTGCTCACACAATGTCCATTGCACACACTGCTGCCTGGGCCCCTTTCAGAAGGGGTAAATCTCAGGGGCGGTGCAACTAGGTGTACCACGTCTGTGTGCTCCCAACACAGTTCATTGGTTACTGAGAAAAGGTTACAAATGGCTTGGGGCGGGGGTGGAAGTAGCAAGGAGGTGGAGAGAGGATGATGCCCAGAGTCTAGGTTGTTTCTTGGTGGTGGAGGAAGGGAGCAGATGAAGAGGGAGAGAGTAGTTTTGATCTCCATGGCAGTCTGCAGCCTCTACATTGGAGGAGGTATTTTAGCATATTTATCTAATTTGTTCCCCAGCTAAGGGAAGTCCATCTCTTGGATAATGTCCGGCTGTTCAGCAGAGCCTCATGTAACCGGATCAAGCTAGATCCAAGGCATGCATTTTCCTGTGAAAGATTCAGCAACTGAATTTTATGGGTTTGTTCAGTGATGATTAGTTTCTAGGAGCATCGCATATATTAACCCAACTTCTATCAGATATACTGCTAAGCCAGGCTCTACCAATACACAAATTTGCAGTGAAAAATCTTAGAATATTCCTGTCCCATTGTCTTTTCTCTTCTCAACCCCCAAGCAAATAGAAAAGCAACAACAAATAGAAAGAGATTTGAACTGTATTTCAAAGCCATTAAAATACTCAGAAAATTTGAACTTGCAATTCCACTAAAAGAAATTTGAACTAAGAAAATCATTAGGATTACACACAAAGATTTAGTTATAGGAAGTGCTGCTAGTACAAATCTAATATTTTGAAAAAAAATCCAAATGTCCACAAATAGAAGATTGACTTTAAAAATTGATTCAGCCATGCATATTAAATTTTAGATTGCTATTCATGCTTAGGAATATAGTATGACACTCTAAGTTCAATGGTGAGCAATACACTTCATTTTCTTGTGATAAATCAGTCTAAACAACCTCAACAACCCTCTTACACACAAAAAAATCTTTGGATGAATTATATGTATTACATATCTCTTGAAGGCCTATAAAAATAAACAACCAAATAAAATGAGCATTTATATTGCTTTGATAGTAGTTTTAAACTATGATTTCCCACCAAAGGAAAGCAGAACTTCTGGGGAAAATAGCTGAGTCTAAGTCTGGGACAGGAGAAGTACAAGATGAGCCTGAAGCACCTGGGATCCTTTAGAAGAGCTTTGGAGGGAACTTGAAGAAACTGCCAAATAGGGTGATAGAATGAATAAAATGGATACCCATCTGTATGCTGCCTATAAGAGGCTCATTTCAGATCAAGACACATGCATATTGAAAGTGAGGAGATAGAAAAGCATTTATCATGAAAATGGAACTAAGAAAGAAAGCTGGGGTAGCAATATTTATGTTGAACAAAGTAATATAATAATAAAAAGCATTATATTGTTTACAGAGTAATTATATTACAAAACAATACAATAATAGTAGAGGACTTTAGTACCCCTAGTTACATCGATGGATAGATAATCCAAACAGAAAATCAACCAGGAAACAGTGGCTTTGAATGGCACACTGGACCAGCTGTATCTAATAGATATATTCAGAACATTCCATCTTAAAATAGCAGAATACTGGGGCTCCTGGGTAGCTGGGTCAGTTAATTGTCTAACTCAATCCCAGTTCAGGTCTTGATCTCATGGTCATGAATGAAAGCCCCACACTGAGCTTACTTAAAAAAAAAAAAAAATAGCAGAATACCCATTCTATTCAAATGCACAGGGACCATTCTCCAGAATAGACCACATATTAAGCCACAAAGCAAGTCTCAACAAGATTCAAAAAGATTGAAGTCCTACCATACATCTTTTCCAACCACAATGCTATGAAACTAGAAATCAATCCCAAGAAAATATCAAGAAAGAACACAAATACACAGAGATTAAATAACATACTACTAACCACTGAGAAATCAAAGAGGAAATAACAAAATATATGGAAACAAATAAAAATGAAAACACAGTGGTCCAAAATCTTTGAGATGTAGTAAAAGGTGTTGTAAGAGGGAAGTTTATAGCAGTACAGGCCTACCTCAAGAAGCAAGAAAAATCTCAAACAAACAACCTAACCTTACACCTAAAGGACCTAGAAAAAGAAGTACCAACAAACCCGAAAATCAGCAGAAGGAAGGAAATGATAAGATTTAGAGCAGAAATAATTAAAATAAAAACTATAAAAACAATAGAACAGACCAATGAAATTAGGACCTAGTTTTTTTTTAAAAATCAATGAAATTTATAAACCTTGAGTCAGACTCAATAAAAAAAGAGAGAAAGGACTCAAATAAAGAAAATAAAAAAATGAAACAGGGGAAATAACAACTGACACCACAGAAATACAAAGGATTATAACAGAATATTATGAAAAATTATGTGCCAACAATAGGACAATGTAGAAGAAATGGGCTCATTCTTAGAAACATAAAGTCTTCCAAAATTGAATCAGGAAGAAATAAAAAATTTGAGCAGACTAATTACAGCAATGAAATATAATCAGTAAAAACAAAACAAAGCGGAAGAGGGTCAAGATGGCGGAAGGCCAGGTGACCGCATTTCAGGGAGTTCCCTGAAGAGAGCTGAATTCCAACAAAAAAACCACTACAAGACCACCGTGAACACCCATGAAACCAGCCTGAAATGTGATATTTCCCACTTCTGGACCGCCACGAGAGACAAAGAACATCGGCAAAAAGGTAGAAACAAATTGGAGGGT